>CATIWC010000569.1:0-304255 GCA_948472305.1 Vicia faba
ATAATCCAATGCTAATCGATGATAATCTTGGTCTTACTCAGAGTATAATTGTGTAAGGATGGTCCGGTTACTTTGTTGTTTTGTTTGGACCAATCTATCTTAACCTGGTCAAGGATTTTTGGATGCATGTCGATGTTAGGTCAAATGGAACTTCTATTCACTGATTTGTAGTTGGTAACTCCATCGCCATCACCCTAACATCTATTGCAGTTGCTATTGGTTATGCCAAGATGGAATTACCGTAGAAGCCTTCTAAAACAGATACTCTTTTGTTGATAGACTATGCTTTATTAATAATATCTCTGATGAATATGGACACAACAATCTTGCCAATCTTCTCTCGGCATCTTCAGTTTGATTTCAGCTTGTGTTGACAAAATTTAGACATAGAAGATCAATGTTGAACACCCTAACCTATAAGGACAATGTTTTATCTACTTCCTTGTCCATCAGTTTAGAGCCAACTTACCTCAATCCATTTTGAACTACCTAAGGGACTCAATCATTGCTTCCAGAACTCGGATCCAAACCTTTATACCTTTTTCAAGATTTCTCTCTTTACTCTTCACCAAGGCTAGGATTATTGGAGCCATTCGTCGCAATGGACCTGAGGATGTTCTTGAGGAAGTTCGATATGAAGTTCTCGAAGATTAGGTTGTAGAGGTTATTTCTGCTGGTTGTGTGTTTGTCTTCCTTGTGTTAATATTGTTGTGTCGTACTTGTTATTCCTTGTTCAACTAATAAAAAATTTTGTTTTGTTATGATTGGATTCTATTGGATATATGTGTGTTTTCTCAACTTTTTCATTCCCTTAAAGTCTTACCAAACATTGATTTTAAACCATATGTTTCAAGACAGAACTTAAAACTTGTTATAAGTAAACGTTCATGAAAAAAACAAAGATTTAAGAAACCTAGATCATGTGAATTTTATCCAAACAATTCTCAACATTAAAAAGCTGATCTATGATAGATTTAACAATAAGCTTGACCTTTAAGTGTCAAAGCTAGTTGAAATATTTTACAGGTCTGGATATTACCATCTCAATAACAAAAGATAATAAAGTTGTAGCATAAGGAAAAAAAGTCAAGTCTTTAAAAAAATGTTCATTCAGAAGCCGAAAATGCTTAAGACAAAGTTCATCTCTCACCGAAGGATTGTTTGTGGCAAAAATGATGATATTTGAGATAAAAAATTCTCTTTCAGCGTAAAGCTCTCCAAATGAATGAAACTTTAAGTTATGCATGTTTCCAATCGTTGGTTTCTGTATTATGATATTTTAATCTAATAAAGCTCTCATAACATAAAATTTCTTGTTCAAAATGTTCTTTAAGAATGTTTTTTGTCTTCTAGAAACTAAAGGGCTTACCTCATCAAAACTGTTGTCTGTTGAAATGAAAAGTTGTTGATTAAATCGTTAGACATTTTTCTTTGCTTAAAACATGCTTATCATTTAATAAAATGCCTTGGGTAATGGGATTTTCTTGATATTAAGTTTAAATCCTCATGTCTTCTCCCTGTCAAATTGTTTCATTTTTCTAGGCTCCTCTCACCATTGCTAAAAGAATTCTTTATAAACTCACTTACTCCACCTCTCACACCATCGCGTCAATATCCCTTCTCTTTACTTCCAAAAATTCAATAAAGCATCCTTGATCACTCTCATCTATGGAAAACTACCTCTTTGATGCTTAACATATGCTTATACAACAACAACAATGGGAGAACATCATGACAGTAGTGTACCACAAACCACTCTGCACTTGTCGATTGAACATTTGCATGTGATTACTGAACTGATAGTAGACTTCGACAATATTATTGTGTAATAACAAGAAGTGTTTCTACATCTGGCCTTAAGATTTTGATGATAACTTTACATGGTATCATAAAGAACAATTGTATACTCTAATAGTTTCGTTCTAGTGTGTAGTGTTAGAACATAAATTGGTTCAACATCCCTGTAAGAGTTTTGATGATAACAAACACATGATATATATATATATATATATATATATATATATATATATATATATATATATATATATATATATATATATATATATATATATATATATATATATATATATATATATATATATATATATATAAAGAAAAAATATGCTCGCTAATAAAGTATCTTTATATGCAGGGAAGTTCTGATGTGAAAAAGATCGACTAGAACATAATAGAAGTTCTGATGTAAGAAGCATAGAAGATCTGCTTGAACATCTGGAAGTTCTGATATAAGAAGATGAGAGAGTTTCATTTTGAAGATCTGTTCAGACATAACATACTTAGAAGCAAAATTGTGTAATACGCTGAATGAAGAAGTTCTATGTTACAACTTATGAATGCACCAACGCTGTGAAACAAGAACTCTAATATTCTGATATTTAAAGTTATGGAAAGCAAAAAGAGTCTCAATGGTAACATTCATCTTCTGATGTGAGCATGTTCTAAAGCCTTACATTTTATTAATGGCAAACCAAAAGTAATGGTTGAATCAAGACAGGATCTTCCCTTTTGGAAAGAACATTAACTACGCTTCATCAACCTTCCAAAAGCATCTTCTTATGTCTCTTATACATTTCCTATTTAAAGAAGATGTGAAGAAGATATCAAGTGATGAACTACTGCGCACGAAAAAGAAAAGCATGTTTACCCAGTTCTACCTAGTAATCTAAAATTGTGTAATACATCACTGTTGTGATATTATTTTATTTAGAAAACATATTTGTACACACTTTCAATTATATATTGCTTTGTATTTCCTTGAGAAAACCGGATTGTGGTTTAAACTCAAGAAGACTTTGACGGTTTTCATAGTAGCTTTGTAATCGAGTTTGATTAGTGGATTAAGACCTTGTTGAGAGAGGAGAAATCACCTTGGCGAGTGGACTGGAGTAGTTTGAGTTCAAACGAACCAGGATAACCAACGTGTTCTTTATTTTAAGTTTTGAAAACCCAATTAAAACCCCCCTTCTTATTTTTTTTCCATTCTTCAATTGGTATAAGAGCACCTGGATCTGGGTGCAAACACTTAATTGTGTCAGAAAAAGATCAAAGGTGGAAAAACACTATGGTGGGACCAAGTCAGAAGATCTGCAATGACTATCATGATGAGAAAGACAAATTCAGCATGAGACCCCCAATATTTGACGGTGAAAAGTTTGAATACTCGAAACACATAATCAGAAGTTTCTTTCTAGCTTATGACATTGATCTCTGGGATATTTTGATTGATGGGTACATACATCCTATTGATGAAAGCGGTCAGAAGATTGACAAAAAAAGAATGATAGATCATCAAAAGCGAGATTTTAGAAATCATCACAAGGCCAGAATTATTCTCTTGAGTGCTATCTCATACATAGAGTATGAGAATATCACAAACAGAGAGTCAGCAAAACATATGTTTGATTCCTTGAGAATGATGCATGAAGGCAACACGCAAGTCAAACAAACCAAAGCTCTTACGCTCATTCAGAAGTATGAAGCCTTCAAAATGGAAGAAGATGAAACGATTGAAACAATGTTCTCAAGATTTCAAATTCTGGTTACTGGGCTAAAAGTTCTATATAAAAGGTACTCAACTGCTGACCATGTAAAGAAGATCATTAGAAGTTTACCCAAGAAATGGATACCCATGGTCACAACTCTTAAATTGGCCAAAGATCTGAACAAAATCTCTCTTGAAGAACTTGTCAGCTCCCTGAGAAGTCATGAGATAGAATTAGAACAAGATGAGCCTCAGAAGCAAGGTAAGTCTCTCGCTCTAAAATCTAATAAATATGAACCCAGATTTTTGCAGGAAAAAGCAGAAGAATAAAAATCGGGTGGATCCTCTTCAGGAGAAGACGAACTGTTCCATCTATCCAAAAGAATCAATCAATTGTGGAAGCACAGGAAGAGGAAATTTAAAAATTCTAGAAGAACAGGGAATCACTCTGAACAATCTTCTGGATATAGAAAATCCAGTAACAGAAACATTACCTGCTACGAATTCAATGAACAAGGTCATTACAGGAGTGACTGTCCAAATATTCAAATAGAGAAACCTAAAAAGGAGCTCTCTAAGGAAAAGAAGAAAATTCTTATGGCAACGTGGGATGACTCTAAATCTTCTGAAGATGGAACGGAATCAAAAGATGAACGAGCCAATATAGCTCAAACGGTCAACCTATCAGATGTCTCTGAATCATCTGAACCAGAATCAGAATCAGACAGAGTCAGAAGAGGTATTCTCTAACTTTTCTAGATCTCAATTAGAAGAGAGTTTGTCAGAAATTCTTCAAATATATCAGGAACTTCGAGCCATAAACAAGAACCTTAAAAAGGATCTAGTTTCTAACTCTGAAGATACTAAGAAACTGAAAACAGAAAACTCTGAGCTTAAAGAAACAATTTCTAATCTCGAAAACAAATTACAAAAAACTCAGAAAGAAACTGCTTCCAAAATTTCTAGTAACCCTGATAGAATCATAAAAGAATATGACCAGAACTTTCAAAAATTTCTTGCTAAAAACATAGATAGAAGCAAGATGGCTTCAATGATCAATGGAGTTAGAAGAAATGGGAGAAAAGGAATAGGATACAAGGGTAAAGTATCTAAACCTAAAAAGGTCAAGGATATGGTTATAAGATGCACACCCCTATTTTCTCACTTCACCCATGAGAAAACACATGATATAAAATATTCCAGTAATGTGGTTTCTGCTAAACCAAAATTCAGATAGAATTTTGGAAACTCTAATAACCAAGGACCCGAAAATATATGGGTACCAAAGGATAAAATCGTTTATGTTGTAGATATTTTTAACAGCAAGATGAAACACCAATCTTAACACCTGGACTCTGGATTCTCTCCCTACACATAATGGGAAGAAAGCATATGTTCCAAAGCTTGGGACTTAAATCTGGAGGATACACAGGTTTCAGAGGAAATCAGAAAGGAAAGTTTATTGGCTCTAAAAATATTGGTAACGATATTGGGAACATAGTATCAGAAGTTCTCTAAAGAATCTCAGTTGAATCCAGAAGAGGATGTCACAACTTTTCAAGCAACTTCTGTCAAAGCAAGTCAGATAGAGTCTTTACTACTTTTTGATTCTTGACAAAAAGGGTGAGAATGAAAGATATTTTGAATCCTATCAGAAGCTAGATCATAAGATCTTCAGGGAATATTTTATTTTCTCTTTATCTGAGTATTTTACTCAGGTTTTTTTTTTATTCTTTGTTCTTTATATTCCATCAAAATATACAAGTTTTTGTCATCATCAAAAAGGGGGAGATTGTTAGAACATAAATTGGTTCTAAATCCCTGTAAGAGTTTTGATGATAACAAACACATGATATATATATATATATATATATATATATATATATATATATATATATATATATATATATATATATATATATATATATATATAAAGAACAAATATGCTCGCTAATAAAGTACCTTTATATGCAGGGAAGTTCTGATGTGAAAAAGATCTACTAGAACATAATAGAAGTTCTGATGTAAGAAGCATAGAAGATCTTCTAGAACATCTAGAAGTTCTGATATAAGAAGATGAGAGAGTTTCGTTTTGAAGATCTGTTCAGACACAAAATACTTAGAAGCAAAACTGTGTAATACGCTGAATGAAGAAGTTCTATGTTACAACTTCTGAATGCACCAACATTGTGAAACAAGAACTCTGATATTCTGATATGTAAAGTTCTGGAAAGAAAAAAGAGTCTCAACGGTAACATTCATCTTCTAATGTGAGCATGTTCTGAAGCCTTACATTTTATTAATGGAAAATCAAAAGTAACGGTTGGTTCAAGACAGGATCTTCACTTTTGGAAAGAACATTAACTACACTTCATCAACCTTCTAAAAGCATCTTCTTATGTATCTTATGCATTGTCTATTTAAAGAAGACATGAAGAAGATATCAAGTGACGAACTACTACGCACGAAAAAGAAAAGCATATTTACCCAGTTCTACCTAGTAATCTAAAATTGTGTAATACATCACTGTTGTGATATTATTTTATTTAGAAAACATATTTGTACACACTTTCAATTATATATTGCTTTGTATTTCCTTGAGAAAACCGGATTATGGTTTAAACTCAAGAATACTTTGACGGTTGTTATAGTAGCTTTGTAATAAAGTTTGATTAATGGATTAAGACCTCGTTGAGAAAGGGGAAATCACCTTGGCGGGTGGACTGGAGTAGTTTGAGTTCAAACGAACCAGGATAACCAACGTGTTCTTTATTTTAAGTTTTGAAAACCCAATTCAAACCCCCATTCTTGTGTTTTTCCATTCTTCATATAGTTTCTACTATAATGTTCTAACTCTGGTATCAAGGCGTGTGACGCCATCAGGTTCTAAACATAAACACTATTGGAAGAAAACATTTAGTTATGTGTTATAATTAAAGTCAAGATTCTGGAATTCGTCTTACGCAATGGTTCTTAGGAACATTAGTACAAGAGGTTATGATCGCGACTTTGTGGTTAAGCTTTGGAGGCCTTCTAAATCTTTGCTTCTATATGTTCTAAGTTCTGAAGATTATGAAGACAAGGTTCTACTGAACAAGTTTTGATGATCTGAAGAAAAACAAGTTCTTACGACCAAGTGATGAAGACTCTGGTGACAAGGTTCTGAAGACTCCAAGACTTAGGTTTTAAGACTTAAGAGTGATTCTTCTACAACAAGCTTCAAACATTTAAATTATCTAAAGCCTATGAAGATTAGAAGAAGTTCAAAATGGTTAACGTCTGATGGTGTACAAAAGGTACAAAAAGTGCTTTGTGACCTCTACCCTCTAGGGTGGCGTAAGGATAGTCCTTTGGTACTATATTGTCAACCACTCTCATTATGACTATTGGGAACAAGCAGTTGGATTTATGATTACCTTTCTACCCCTTCAACGGATTTATTTTACAAGCTATAAAAGGAAGACTTGGAAGCTGGAGAAAAGTAAGAATGAACATTACAACAACAAAAATATCAGATTAAATCAAGCTCAAACAAAACTACACTAAAGTGTTGTACAACTCTTTAGAGAAATATTCTGTGTATAGTTTTGTAAATAAGCAAGGAGTTGTTGCTCGTATCTTGCTTTAAAACACTTATGTGTTTTTATTTGTACTGAAACATTTGTGTAATCTTCTTAAAAGAAGCAAACTATAATACACTGAAAGTATTCAACGGTTTTTGAATGATTCCTTGAGTTACCAAGTGAGGATCTGGTCTCAAGAAGACTTTTGCTATGACTTGAGTGGATTTGCAATAAGGATCGGCTTACTTATTAGGGGTGCCAATAAGGTTGATCTGACTTATTGTGGGTTGTCTATAATCAACTTGGTTATATTGGATTAAGTCCTTGTTGAAGGAAAATCACCTTGAGGGGTGGACTGGAGTAGCTTAGTTAACAGTGAACTAGGATAAAAATAATTATGTTCATTTAGTTTTATGTTCTAAGTTAAATTAGTCTTTCATCCAAAAATATTTAGAATTATTTTTGGTGAAACCCAATTCAAACCCTCTTTCTTGTGTTTCTCACACATTTATGTTGTACATAGATTCGACCTTTCGGATATGTTGAAGACCCAAGGATGGGAAAACTACTTCAACCTCCTAAAATGACCAACCTATCCTAATATTGTCAAGGATTTTTGGGCAATTGCTTTCATTTTAGATGAAATCACCATTTTCTCTAAGATCAAGGGTCATGATAATTGCATTCAGGAAGCTGATATTGCTAAACTCCTTCAACATGATAACTCAGGTGTTCGTTGCTACAACCAAATAATTGTTCTTTTACTAAGAACTGGATCTAGTATTTCTAAATCTATTCAAATGCTCTCTCCAGTCATCTTCAAAATCAGAAAGGATATCAGTCTGCAAACAACCTCTCTAATATCTTTAGGGTTTAGTTCAGGATTATCATTGGCACTGTTTGTCACAAAAGCTCAACAAATTCTTCTAAGTTTCTGGATATAGATCTCAAGTATCTTATGTATCACTTAGAAAAAGGAGAAATGATTAACTTATCTGCCAGTCTCTTTGATTATTTTCATCACACTATCAACTTCTCCAAAAGAATATCCAAGAATCAAAGGAATTGGATTCCTTATGGAAGATTGATCTCTGCATTCCTGATTAATAGAAATCTTATAGATTCTAAAAATCAACAATCTGTACCAGAAGTCGTTATTGGAAAATCTTTCAACTATGAAGATTTGCTGAACATATCCTTAATTAGTGAAGTAATAAAGGAACTTGAAAAGCTGAATTTGGAAGATATTTCAAGACGAAATATATTCCTTCTTCCATTAGTTCAACAACATAAGCATGTGTTTTCTGCCTTATCTGATAAGGAGAAAAAGGTTCAAAATAAGAGAAAAAATTCTGAACAAGGAAGTCCCTCTGTAACCAAGAAGAAATCCAAGAGGAAAGAAGTAAAGGAGCTGAAGGATGTTATGGAACAGGAAGAAAATCGTCTCATCCATCATCAATTGAATAGCCAGGATGAAAGGATGGAAGCTCAAGCGGCTTCTTTCAAGGAATTATTTGATGTGGTGATGAAGTTCATGGCAAAGTGTGACAAGAAGGATTATGTAACACCCCAAAAATCTAGATTAATTATTTAATTAGTTATTTAATTGATTTTGTGCGAATAATTGTGATTATTGGTGAATATATGGATTATGGTGATTTATATGATGTATTGTGGTGTATTGGTGATACAGTATTGTGGGGTAGTTTTGGAATAAGATAAATATGAGGAGTATCTAAGTAGTTTATAATTATTTGGAATTTAAATAATTTAGTTAGGATTAATTATATTTAATAATAATTTAGTGGGAATTATTCTATTAATTAAACAGGATAAAATGTGTAGAGATTTTAAGGGCAAGATGGTAATTTTGTGTGAAGTAAGTGAGGGCAAGAGTGGAATAACATATTAAGGGTCCTAGGGGTAAGAATGAAAAAGGATAATTGAGGTTTGGTGAGTTCATTATGTATAATCGAGTTGTGAAGAAAAAGATGTGGGGAAAGAGTTAGGGCATATAGAGGAAAAGAGAAGAGAATATTGTAGAATGAGAAGGAAGAAATCACCCGCTAGGAATAACTATGTAAGGGGGTGAACCTTGTAATTAAAATTGATATGGGGTTTAGGTATATATAGAATTTTTTTGGGGTTTATGATGACTTTGGGAGTAACATGTGAATTGTGGGATTGTGTTAGTATTTGCTTATTACATGAAATTATGTAATTTGTGTGTATAAATTGTAATTTTAATGAAATAAAATGTTGCTAATGATGTGTGTGGATGAACCTATGTAATTGGAACTTGAATTATGTGTTATGTGAAGTTTGGGGATGTTTGGATGGGGATAAAAAGTGAATTTTCATAACAGGAGAAGCAAAAAAACTGATTTTGGCATGAGGTAACTGGTTACCACTTTTTGAGTAACTGGTTACCTTATAAAGAAATGGCGTGGAACGGTAGGTTATAGAGGGTGTAACCGGTTACCAAGTTTTGGTTAACCGGTTACCAGATGAAGTTAGTAGCGTGGAAATTTTAGGTTACAAGGGTGTAACCGGTTACCAGTTTAACCGTTGTTCCGTCGGAAATATTTTTAAAAACATCAAAAGTTCATAACTCGATTTGTGAGTATCTAATTGATGTGTGGTTCGAATATTTGGAAATTTGGTTAATCTTACTTTATTTTAAAAGTATTTTCGCCACCAGAATTCCAACTATTTACCGCGTGGACGGGTGTTTTGAACGTGTTGAGTTATGTTGTTTTGTGAAAAATGTGCAACTGCCTTGTATAATTGATAATTGGGATATTCTATTTCTAATGATGAATATGTTGTTAATGTGGAATTAATTATGATGCTTTTGATGTTTATGTAATGATGAATATAAGATGTGTTGAATGAAGTTGATAATGAGCATGTCGATGTACATACATGCTTTGTGAAGATTTTTTATATGATGATTACATGAGTGATGATGTAATTGACTAGCCGTGGTCGAATTATTAATGTGATGTGCATCTTTGATAAGTGCCAAAATGTAGTTATTTTGTATATATGTTTTGTGGCACTTATCGGTTCTTTTGTTGATATTCGTTGAATAATTCCCTGCTTTGTGTATAAATACGTATACTTTGAGTTTAATCGAGTTTTTGTGTATATATTGTATCATTTGATAGTTTTTATGTCTTTTTGTAGGTATTCATGCATGGTTGGAGCATTGAGTAATAAAGGCCAAAGGCTAAGCTTCAAGAATGTAATTTTTAGCAATTCATCAAAGAATAAGGATCAAAACAAAGATGAGAAAAATCATCAATTTGGTTGTTATTTAGGCATTGTTAGATAGATAATTAAATAAGCTTTCTAATACTTTGAACCAAGCATAAATTAGAGTTACGGTTCTCAAGTTTTAGTGAAAACAACTAGAATTACTCTGTTGTTTTCCTGTTTTTCTGGATCTGGTGTAGCGTGCTTAGCTGTAGAGCTCTCTTAGCGCACTCTACTATTTTTAGCTAGTGATGTTTTTTTAGTGTTCACTTGGGCTCTAATTTTGGTATGGTAACTTGAAGAATTTCAAGGTGATTTTATGATTTTGATTGATTTAACTTGCGGATGTATGGTATGATGTTTTTGAAGTTAGTACACGCCAGATACATGTTTATTGCTTTCTATAACATAACATAATTAGGAAAATTTTCATTTGTACAATTACCATATAATTCATTCTTTTTTCATTACTTTCTCGTGACTTGAATCACTTTAGTTCCCTTTTTACCTCAACTATGAGGAAGCTTTCCATTATTCATATATGCTGGAGACTAACAATTATTGTTTTAACCGGATTTTATTATGCTTAATCTTTTATTTTGTGTTGATTGTATGAATGCATGAAAAGGATCAAGGGATTTTTTTGTTTCATTTTAAGCACAACTACCTAACCAAATAGTCAATTCACCTCGTGAGTGTATGAACTTTTTTTAACCCCTTTTGCGCCTTTTTGTCTATGTCCATGTTGTTTTTGAACCTAATGTTTGTCTATGAGTGTTTGGTTTTTCTTTTTGAATGGATGTCTATTCTTTGTTTTCTTGAACCCTCAACCATGATTTTTGGTTTGAATTTTTACCTTGCCTTAGAAAGTAGGGAGCATTCACTTAAATGTTGATTGAATTCAAGTTGGGGAGAGAATTGTTTGCTTACTTATGTTGTTAGTTTCTATGCGGTTGTGAAAAACAAAGAAAATAAAAAGAAAGAAAAGAAAAAGAAAACGAAAAGAGAAAAGTTTTGAAAAAGAAAAACAAAAAGAGTTGAATAATTGGGATGAAAGAAGAAGTTTGATTGGAATTTTTGTTTTTTAACTTTTGTGAGTTGATTACTCCCTTAGGTTTAGGCAAGTTTTTGTTTTAATTATCCTTAGGAAACTTCCCCTTGTTTGTTAACCAAGCCACATTACAACCCTGAAAAGCCCTTGTGATTTTTGCCTTTGTATGTTCAATGTGAATTTTTGGATGAATGCATAATTTATTATTTTGTTTGTAAGGTTGTTGGATGAGTTTCAAATCCTCACCTTTGTGAATTTTTCATCCCTCTATGAATTCTTGTTAGATGATGTGAGCTTGTATTGTTTTAGATTGTTTAGAATGATTTTTGTACTTAGGATTAGTTTTGTTTTCATGTTGCGTTGTAGGGTTGTGGTAAGTATTTACTTTGCTTGTGCATTTTTGTTTGAACTACACATTTGTTTTTGTTTTTCAAACTTTTTGATTCATGATTTTTTTTGGTTGATTACTTTTGTTCTTTGAGTTGTTTGGCCTTGTTTGAGGACAAACAAGTTCAAGTTGAGGAGAGTTTGATAAGTGTCAAAATGTAGTTATTTTGTATATATGTTTTGTGGAACTTATCAGTTCATTTGTTGATATTCATTGAATAATTCCCCGCTCTATGTATAAATACATATACTTTGTGTTTAATCGAGTTTTTTTATATATATTGTATCGTTTGATAGTTTTTATGTATTTTTGTAGGTATTCATGCATGGTTGGAGGATTAAGTAATAAAGGCCAAAGCTAAGCTTCAAGAATGCAATTTTTAGCAATTCATCAAAGAATAAGGCTCAAAACAAAGATGAGAAAAATTATCAATTTGGTTGATATTTAGGCATTGTTAGATATATAATTGAATAATATTCTCAACACTTTGAACCAGGCGTAAATCGAAGTTACGGTTCACAAGTTATGGCGAAAACAAAATCTGGTTTTTATTGCTACCGCTTAGCGGCTTTGTGCGCTAAGCGCGGTCTATTGGACAGAAACACGTTAAAAGGGCCAAAACACACATTTTTTAGGTTATGTTTTTGGGTATTTGTTCCCAACTCATCAAACCATCATTCTTGGTGGTTTAGTGCTTAGAAAATAACATTGGAGCTTGCATACAGATGATCCAGGATGGATATCTCATCTTTCGACATTGATAAACCGAGAGATTTTTGGTTCATTTTTCTTCCTCTTTGTGTATTATTCATTATTTAGGTTGTTTATATTTATTTACTTTGAACATATGTATATGTATTGATCATGGTGTTGTATGAAATTTCTTTCTAAATCATTGTTGATGTCTTTCTTGATCTTTTTGCTTTATGTTTGGATTTGGGTTGTTATAGACATATACCTCATAAATATTGATTAGGGAGAATATCTATTAGTTTCTAGATTCTAGAGATATATTTGGAGCTAATAATCATTGTGGGTATCAAAGCTTAATGCCTCCTCGTTATTTGTGTTGTGCAGAGAGATCACCGACACGAGTAATATGATTGTCTTCAACTTTGCGTTAGACATAACCTCTGTTGTGGTGCATCTTCTGGTGTCTGTCATGATTTTGACTAGTAGAGTAGGTTGAGTGAAATTTATCGATATGTTTAAGTTTATGATGAGTGGATTATATTCATGCCTGATAAGTTTATTCTCTCCAATGAATGTATTTATTTTCTTGCCAATATCTTTTACCCTTTCCTTACAAACAAACCCATTTAAAACCAAACTCATAAACGCGAGAAATTATTGAACGGAAATTCACTAGCACTAATACCTATTGTGATGATATGATAAAAATAAATAGATACTTACTTTTTGCTGCCGCTTTACTTCTTCAACAATCATGCATTCATGGCATATGTTAGGACGTTGGTCCAGTGATGTTGTTAGGACGTTTGTCTAGTGATGACCTTAATCCCATTATGTAGATTGAGTGTATTATTATGATGTACTTTGGTTCCAAGCGGAAATCGGTCCTATGGTGAGGATCTTTGGAGGGCGATGACCCAGTGTTCATCAGTGAAGTTTGGTACCACATGCATGAGTCAATGAAGTTGCATTACATTCTCTGTGTCATTGCATAATTATTGATTAAATGATGTTTTCATGATGTTGTGACTTAAGTGATGTTTTGGTGATGATTGTTGATTTGATGATATGAGGATGTTATGAATGAATTAACGATCTGGAAGTGAGAGTATATATGTTATGTATGAAAATATATGAATTTCTTGAGGATTGTTGTTGTAACTACTATATCCATTTTTTATATCTTTTGTAATGATTTGTGGTTACTCACTCTTTCTGTTTGAATGTTGCCTCCACGTGGGTAATGTGTAAGTGACCGCGAATATCTCGTAGAAGCGTGAGGATAGCTTTAGAGTTATTTAGTGTGTTTCTTTTGAATAAGAAGGGTATTGCTATGTAACATTGAGGTTCGGAACACTTGAATTTTTAAGTTTGTTGTTTTGTTTTAAAACATATTCCATGAGTTTTGTTATTTGTTTAATGATTTTGATGTTAAACTCAGATAAGACTAAAATGTATTGATATTTTGATGAAATAAATGAAGTTATGTTGAGACAACGATTCCGATGTGAAATCTGAAGTTATGTATTGATGTTATTAGAGAATTAATTGTTATAGTTGTTATAAATTTTTGAAAACCCGTGTTATGGAGCAGGATATTTGATTAAGATGTTTTGTATGACGATATGACACCCTCGTTGGTGCTTTGTGTTAAATTTTTTATTAATTTATTTGTGAAATAAATCTTTGGGTTTAGGAGAGTGTTATAGATGATGCTTAGGATCTTAGCCCTTTGTATTAGAACTTAAGAATAAATTTTCTTTTGTTTCTAAAACAATTGTATCTTTATCCTTTTGGTTACCAATGAAAATTTCTTATTTTGTCTGTTAAATCCTTTTTGATTTCTGACAAAGGGGGAGAAATATTAAATAATTTTGATAGTACTTAATCTCATATCTCGAACCCAAACATGATATAATTCTTTTATTGCTAAAAGTTTGTTTGATGTTTGATTCTGGAACTTTGCAAAAGTTCACTGGTTTTCATAGACAAGTTAAATGGCTATCAGAAGATTACATCTTCCAACTAGAAGATCAAGATCAAAGATCAAGATCAAAGATCAAGATGCTCGAAGAATGCTCTAATGAGCTAAAGCATCTGGGAAATAATCAAGAATAAGATGCATGAAGAAAGCTCTGATGAGCTAAGCATCTACAAAGATCAAGATGCTCGAAGAATGCTCTGATGAGATAAAGCATTTGGGAAGTAATCAAGAACAAGATGATTGAAGTAAAGCTCTGACGAGCTAAGCATCTATGAACATGTATTCGTTAGAAATTGTGAACTGTCTAAAAATGAATCATGAATTGAAAATGTGATTTGGTCAGAAGGCTCTGACTAAGTTAAAGGATGAAATAGGCGTTGATATACCTATTGTTCAGAAGGAGTGAACTTCGTGAAAATATGGTTAAATCAAGCTATGATAATCCTACTGTTCAAAAAGTTGTGAACTAACTGAAAGTAAGGAAATCGTGCATTAATATACCTATTGTTCAGAAGGAGTGAACATTGTAAAAATATGGTTAAATCAAGCTCTAATATTCCTACTATTCAAGAAGTTGTGAACTTTCTGAAAGGAAGGAAATTGTATGTTGAAAGTACCTATTGTTCAGAAGTTGTGAACTTTCTAAAAATATGGTAATCAAAACTTTGTCGCTTCAGAAGTTGTGAACTATCTGGAAGCTTAACAAAGATGTAATGTTACTTAGCAATCATTTCATAAGTCGTGGACTATCTGAAAGAATTTCAACGTGTGCTTTGGAAACGTTTTATCCACAAGGCTGTTTAGAAGTTGTTAACTATCTGAAAGTGTTTGTAACCAAGTTGCATGTTATCATATTCTGATACTTCAGAAGTTGTGAACTGTTTGGAAGTATAGTAATTATGTTGTTTACCAAGAGGTTGTAAACTTTCAGAAGACATGTTCTAAAAGACATAGTCTAAGACATGTTCGGAAGACATGGTCTAAGACATGTTCTGAAGACATGGTCTGAGACATGGTCTAAGACATGTTCTGAAGACATGGTCTAAGACATGCTTTGAAGACATACTCTAAAAGACATGTTCTGAGACATGGTCAGAAGACATGTTCAAAAGACATGGTCAATCAAGAAATGGTTCATGTGATGAACTCTCTAATAACATGATGTTGTGTGCCTTCTGGTGGCACAATTCTAGTTTATGAAATAATCACGTATTATTTATGATGTTTGATGCAAGTCATCAAGACAATAACTAAGCAGATTCTAATGCCTCATAGTGTTCTGATAGCAAACCAGGTTTTGGGATGAAGACCATGTATTTACTAGTAAAATGTTGATGAGCCATTAATGGAGAAGTATTCCTTCTCTATGTTACTTTGTGTACTGCAAAATTCATTATGTGAGTCTTGGGCTCAGGTGGAGACTCTGAACGTGCTTTAATGGAATTTTGAGTATTAACATATTCAGGGGGAGCCAATTAGCTCTGCTGAATTTTCATTCCATGGTGATACCCTCTATGAATTGTTCTATCAAAATACATGGTTTTGTCATCATAAAAAAGGGGGAGATTATGAGAACAAAGTTGGTTCTACATCCAGACTTATGTTTCGATAATAACTTTACATGTTATCTTTAATAACAATTGTATACTCTAACAGTTTTATATCTAATGTGTGGATTTTGTCATATAGGTTCTGACTCTGGTAAGAAGGCGTGTGACGTCATCAGGTTCTGAAATCAACACTCTGGAAGAATACCTTTTGTGTGTTACAAGTTAAGTCAATATTAAGGAATTCATCTTATTGAATTAGGAGAGACTAAGAGACATTTAGATTAAACCGTGTATTTTGAAAAGCACTATGGAGACTTTATTATATATAGAGAGATTACAACTAATTACATGATATAATCGATGTGGGACTATTATACATACAAATACTCTTAACACTATATATTTATAAATATCAACACTCCCCCTCAAGCTGGAGCATATAAGTCAAATGCACCAAGCTTGCCACATATATAATTAGTTCTAGGACTTTGCAGAGACTTTGTAAACACATCAGCCAATTGATCATTAGAGTTGACAAAGCTTGTGACGATGTCTCCAGATTCAATTTTCTATCTTACAAATTGACAGTCTATCTCAATATGTTTGGTCCTCTCATGGAAGACTGAATTTGAAGTAATGTGCAATGCAGCTTGAATATCACATACAAGTGTCATTGGTCTTACTTCTTCAATTTGAAGTTCTTTGAGCAATTGTTTTAACCAAATGAGTTCACATGTTTCCATTTACATGGCCTTATACCCTTCCTCAATGCTTAATCTTGAAACTACATTTTGTTTCTTACTTTTCCAGGATATAAGATTTCCTCCAACAAGTACACAATACCCAAAGGTGGATCGTCTATCAATTGGTGACCCTGCCCATTCAGCATCAGAGTATCCTACTATCTGAGTATGTCCTTTACATTCATACACTAAACCTTTTCCTGGAGCATATTTAATGTATCTCAGAATCTGGATAACAACATCCATGTGTTCCTAACTAGGGGAATTTAAGAACTTGCTTACCACACTGACTGTAAAAGAAATGTTTGGATGAGTGACTATGAGATAATTCAACTTTCCAACCAATCTCATATACCTTCCTGAGTTTGATAGAGGCTCCCCCTGATTGGGTAGTATTTTGACACTAGGATCCATAGGAGTATCAGCTGGTTTAGCATTCAACAAACTTGTTTCTTCCAAAATATCCATAGTATATTTTAACTGAGAAATAAACAAACCATCTTTAGATATGGCTACCTCAATACCCAAGAAATACCATAGTTTACCAAGATCTTGTGTTTGAAATTGATTCAAAATTTGTTGTTTCAACTGGAGTATTCCCGGCTCATCACTACCGATTATGAAAATATCATATACATACATAATAAGATAAATACACCCTTAGGTTGAGTGACGATAAAAGACATAATGGTTAGCTTCACTACGACCCATACCAAATTTATTTACTATAGTGCGCCAAACCAAGCTCTCGGAGATTGATTAAGACCATAAAGAGACTTGTGTAGCCTACAAACCATATTCGATGACTCCCCCTGAGCAACAAACCCAAGTTGTTGCTCCATATATAGTTCCTCTTCAAGATCACCATGTAAAAATGCATTTTTGATGTCAAGTTGATGAAGAGGCCAATGTCGAATAGCTGCAATGGCTAGAAGAAGTCTAACAGATGTCATCTTGGCTACAAGCGAGAAAGTATCACTATAATCCAACCCAAAAATATGAGTGTATCCTTTGGCTACCAAGCGAGCTTTAAATCGATCAATCTTATCATTTGGACCAACTTTCACTGTATAAAGCCAATGACAATCTACTAATGATTTCCCAGGGGGTAGAGGAACTAGTTCCCATATACCACTGCTTTGAAGAGCACACATTTCATCAATCATTGCTTGCCTACACTAAGGGTGAGATACTTCTTCATTTAGAGTGTTAGGAATAGAAACAGAAGACAAAGAAGACAAACAAGTATACTGCAAAGTGGAAAGACGGTGATAGCATAAATAAATATAATGTGGAGAAGTATTTTGTGTTTGACGTATACCTTTTAGAAAGAAAATCGAAAGATCATACTCAGGTTGCAGGATCAGATCTGGTGATGGCGAGAGCGTCGAAGGAGAGTCTGCAATGACCTCAAGGACATGTACGACCTCAGGGATAGATACGACAGACGTTGGTTGACAATGTTGATATGTTTGAAGTGGATGAGAAGTAGGGGTTCAACCGTAGGGTTATCTAGTGGGACAGGTTCCTAATAATGATGAGGGATAATGACAGATGGGACTTTTGGAAGAGGTTTGGGAGTACTCTCTTGAAAGGGTTTCAGTGTTACTTGGTTGGACTCAAAATATGGAACAAACTTGAAGAAGGTGACATCGGCCAACCTGAGTATTATTGTAGGGTATATGAATAGCAATGATAACCTTTTTAGGATTGATGATAACCAAGAAAAACACACTTTAGTGATCGAGCAGATAGTTTATCAAGACCATGAGAGAGATTGTGTATAAAACATGTAGAACCGAAGGCTCGGGGAAGAATTGGGTGAAGGGGAGAATGGGGAAAAAAGATTGAATGAGGGGTTTTATTGTTAAGGATAGATGATGGCATGCAATTTATAAGGTAACATGTCGTTAGCACAGCGTCTCCCCAAAACCTAAGTGTAACATTACCATGGAGAAGTAGGGTCCAAGTGGTTTCTACAAGATCCCGATTTTTGCGTTCGACTACCCCGTTTTGTTGAGGTGTGTGAGGGTAAAATGTTTGGTGGAGAATACCATTACTGGACATAAAAGTTTGAAATTGTTGGGATAAATATTCATGAGCATTATCACTTCTTAAGGTACGAATAGACACACCAAACTGAGTTTTTATTTCTTTATAAAAATTTTCAAAAAAAAATTAGAAAATAATTCTGATATATTTTTCATTAAAAATAACCACGTGCAACGTGAAAAATCATCAATAAGGGTGATAAAATACCTAGACTTAAAAGTAGATATAATACGTGAGGGACCCCAAATATCTGAGTGAACTAAAGCAAAAGGGGACGAAGCTTATTTATTGACTCGGTTGGGAAATTGACTACGAGTGTGTTTCCCTAACGGACACGACTCACAATGTAAATTAGATACTTTCGATAAACTTAGAACCAACTTTTGTAATTTGGAAAGACTAGAATGACCTAATTGAGTATGGATTCTGAGTGGAGAATCTTTGGTTGGGCATGTTTGAGATGACAGTGAAAGGTAATAAAGACCTTGAGACTCACATCCGACGCTAATTCTCCGTCCCAAACTTCGATCATGCAGGGTGACACTATTATTAGTAAAGGTGACAATATAATCAAGAGAACGAGTTAAACGACTGACTAAAGTAACTTAAATGGATAATTAGGTACATAGAGAATAGAATTGACAGAGAAAAGGTAGAATTTGAACAATACCAATTCCTTTAGATCGGGTTTGAGAACCATTGACAAAAGTTATAGTAGGTAAGAAACCAGAGGTAGATAGGGAAGAGAAAAGATTTTTATTGCCAGTAACTTGATCAGACGCACCAGAATCAAGGACCCAAGGTCCAAGAGAAGATGAATGAGAGAAGAAAACAGATGGATTACCAATGTGTGAAACCAAAGCAGTAGAATCCGAGTTCTGATAATTCTGATACCACTTGAGGAAATCATCATAGTTTGGCGTAAAGTTCTGGGGGAGTAGCCATGAGTATCGTATTTGGAAAAGTTGCAAGGTGGCATAAGCGATGGTAGAAAAATCGTCGAGATCAGCCGGATCAAAGGAGGCGCTTTTAATGGTAGGGTTACTTTGTCAGAAGGTCTCCAAAATTTGTATTGGCGGATGGCGGCAGCAGTCTGTTGGTTACCAAAGAATTTTGGAAAGTGAGAGACAAACTAGAGTGATGACACGGTTTGCAAAATAAAATTGTCACCGGAAGACAGTGGGTCAACCGGGTAAAGCACGACAAAGAATTTCCTCTTAGTAGGCTCTAGATACCATATTGAATGTGTGGGTTAGGCCTAACACAACCCTACATAATCGGCTTATAAGGTGAGGATTACTCCCATTTATAAACACATGTTCAGGCCATATATTGTTCGATGTGGGACTCTTAACACCCCCTCTCACGCCCAGGAATTGGGGTTGGTTCATGGAACTAAATGGTGGGTGGCCCAATGGATCTTAGATGAGGCTCTGATACAATTTTAGAATGTGTGGGTTAGGCCTAACTCAACCCTACAAAACCGGCTTGTAAGGTAAGGATTACTCCCACTTATAAACACATGTTAGGCCATATATTTTCTGATGTGGGACTCTCAGCACCCCTCTCACGCCCAGGAATTGGGGCTGGTGTGTGGAACTAAATGGTGGGTGTCCCAATGGATCTTAGATGAGGCTTTAATACCATATTGAATTAGGAGAGACTAAGAGACATTTAGATTAAACCATGTGTTTTGAAAGCACTACAGAGACTTTATTATATATAGAGAGATTACAACTAATTACATGATATAATCGATGTGGGACTATTCTACATACAAATATTATTAACACTATATTTTTACAAATATCAACACGTCTTATGCAACATCTCTAAGGAACACTAGTAAAAGAGCTTTTGATCGTGACTCATTCAAAGAAGCTTTGGAGGCCTTCTAAAGCTTTACTTCTGATGTTCCAAGTTCTGAAGAAGTTGAGGACAAAGGTCCCGCTGAACGAAGTTCTAAAGATCTGAAGGCATTCTTCTAAAGACTAAGTGCTGAAAAATTGAAGAAGGCAAGAGTTCTCTGAACAAGCCCTGAAAGGTTCTGATAAGTTAGGTTCTGGAAGATACTAGTTTTGATCCTTCTACAACATGCTTTATCAATAAATATATTAGAAGCCTATGAAGACATAGAATACAAAGATCAAGACTAAGGGATTGTGTGATGGTGAGTATAAAAGTACAAAAGTACATTATGTAACACCCCAAATTCTAGATTAATTATTTATTTGAATAATTTAACATAACTACATGAGTCTCTGTGAAGTGTTTGGTATATATGATGTTTTAGTGTTTTGTGTTAGTCCTTGTGACGGTATATGATGTGTATTTGTGATGCATCTGTGATGCAATAGCGATGTGTTGTACCCTAAAATTTTCCCTCTCTTTTTTCAAAACACCTCTCAAGATCAATGGATTGATAGTTGAAATTTGGTCAACTAATGAAAAAGTCAATTGTACACTGAAAAGTAAAACGTTGACTTTTTGATCAAAATCAAGTTTCAAAAATCATATTTCATCTAGACATGTCGAAATACAAAGCTTGATCATCAATAAATCAAGAAAGTCAAAATTCAATGTGAAAAGTTAAACTCTTCAAGACTCAGAAAATTTTCTAAGTGTTTTTATACATGATAATTTCATGTCTTCATGCCAATTTTTCATCATGATGCAAGATGATTCAAGGAAAACTTCCAACATGAAAGCTGCAGATCTCAATGAGATCTAAAAATTTGTAGGGCAGGACTTTTTCTAGAAATGCTTGGATTTTTAGTTATAAATTAATATAGTCATGGTATTTTTGAATAAACACTTAGAGAAATTTTCAGCAGTTTTGGTCAGGATTTTATCCCAACTTCTTGGAATTTTTTCACATAGTTCCAAGATGATTTTGTCAAAATGTCCAATATAAAAGTTATAGAGGATGTTTCAAGCTCTCCAAAACATCCAAGAGCATAAATTTATCATACTTGAGCTAGGAGATTCAAGGGTATGAAGTTGAGCATCCATTCTTGAATTGCAAGTCATTTTAGTGAAGAACACATAACAAAACCCTTATGCTATGCTACATAATCTTGTGTTGCAGACCCTATTACTTGCCAATATCACCATAATTTAATGCTTACACCCACTCCTGAGCTACTACCCATGTGTTTAAGCCATTGTCTAAAAGATCTTTCCGTTTATGGCATAAAGGCATCATTGCTATTCTTGAAAAGCAAGCTTGTTGGCACAAAACTTGTCTTGAGACCATACCTTGTTTGTTTATGATTTTACTCTACCATAAATCATTGAAAGAAGCCCCTCTAAACCAGCAACTTTGATACTTCATCTTGGGACCATGACATAACTTGATATTTGCAATCCAACCTATCCATAACTCCATAGCTTGCAAACCAAATCAGCTTGTTCACAAACCCTTTGCCTATAAATAGAAGGAGCATTTGTAAGAGAAAAAGGTCAGAAAAGATAGAGATCTTCTTGTGTGTTGAAAAATCCTCAAAACCCTTCATACTCTCAAAAACCATAATTGTCCATAAAACTTCCACTCTTGAGCTTTGAAGTCCAAATCTTTGAAACTCATACCTTACAAGTTTTCCCCAAACAAACCATCTAAATACCTCACATATATCATATATAAGTTTTACAAACATAAGAACAACTTCTGTAACATCATTATCACCACCTACCAAACTCGCACACATTATTTTGCAAGTTGAGTTGATTTGAGAGATTCAAACACTTTCGGGATAAAGTAAGGATTGAAACAACTTAAAGGAGGTCTAAGGAAGCTCAATAAATCATCACATTGCACCTGAAAACATCCATACATGTTTGGGATTTTTACTTCAAGAGGTAAGTTTTCTCAAACTGTGATATTCTTGTTCATACATCATTTTACTTTCGTTTTCAAAAGCATAAAACAGAACAAATCAAAGTAGAAGAGTTGCAAACACTAAAAATCATAAAAAAAGTGCTTCTGGAAGTATGACACGGCCGACCGTGTCACCTGACATGGGTCGTGTCAGGAAGAAAATAGAAGAAAAAAATGGTAAGACAGAGCTCTGACACGGGTGCCCGTGTCACAGGACACTGCCAGTGTCCCACATACTGAAGTTAAAACTTGACAAAATGGAAGGACAGGGTCCTGACAGGGGTGACCGTGTCAGCGTAGCTGGGACAAAAAAAATATATGCATGGTTATTACATGGTTCTGACATGGGTGCCCGTGTTATAGGACACGGCCCGTGTCAGCTTCAACACCAAAAATCTTGATTTTTTGAGACTTTTTTGCTATTATTTTTATTCAATTTGGTTGTAATACTAATTAGGTTTTAATTTCTTTCATTCCCCATTCATAAACTTGTATCCCCATCCTCTAAATGATGTAATAGCATAGGACTTTAATTTCCTCAGTTTATTGCTTTCGAATAAAAATGCTAGTAATTAGGGTTTGTATGGCAAGATAAAATTAATCTTAGAGAACCCTTAATCTCAAGACAAAAATGCATGCAATCAAAAAACTTGCACACTTTACACCTCTAGGGTTAACTCCACTTTATTTCCTTAAATAAATGGTCATGATATGCATGTGATACGTCTTAGCAAAAATAATCAAAAATACAATATCATAGTCCCTCGATGACGCTTCGAATGTTGCCTTCCAAATAATCTTAGACCGTTAAGAAAAATGCTAAGGTATCTCACAACATTGTTATCCATAACTATACGATGACCCACGCTCGTACCTTCACATCCAAAGATAGGGCTTCTTACCAATCAATGGTGAGATACCAATGTCAAAGGAAGAGAGAAATGAACAAAATAATTTTGAGTAGGTAGAATGTTCTTAGTTGCTTGCTCACAATACATCTTCAAAAACAAACATCTTTTCAAACACACCAAACACTTTCAAAATATGAAATATTTTAAAAAAGTCCAACACTTTGTATGCATTCTTATAGAGACGAGAATCATTACAAAGCTTGCCTAAACGAAGGCGCTTTTCAAAAATGCTTTCAAAACCCACCACAAACACATTTCAAACAAAGCAGTTTCAAAAGTGATCTAACAAGCAACTAAGAGCCCATAGATAACTACGGATGAAAAGGGTGCTAACATCTTCCCTTTTCATAACCTACCCCTCGAACTCAAGAAAATATCTCAAAGGTCTTTCCTATTTTTTTCACCCTTTACGTATTGGATAAAAGAAAAGTCGATGGATACTCTTGCTATCCTCAACAATTACGATCAAATGCAAAACATCCAAGTCAGTTATCCCACCGTATTACAGAACTATCGACTCTGCTGGGGATTAAGGCTTAAAAGTGGGGTTACCTTAGAGACTAGATCACCTTTAATTGCTTTCATTGTTTGATTTGTTTGCTTTACATTTATGGGTCCTTGTTTGGGTTTGTGTTGATCCTCTACCCGGATATGGGAACATCATTAGGCAAGTAGCAATAGATTATGAAAACTGTATGGCGTAGACCGATATGGCTGAAGCAATGGCTATGTTAGTGTGACTCATTTTTTGGTACCGGTATCCCTTGTGTTGAATCGAGGAGAATACGGGGCCGCTGAGAGGTGTCATGAAGCACTAACTGACCTTAGAACCTTTAATTGAACAACTTGGCCATTAGGAAGTAATGAGATATCCAATTTAGGTGGAAAGCTAAAAATTGGTTGATACTCGATACTACGCTCATTGAGATCAGACTTTTGGGATATTTCGGCCGCAAGAAAAGATTGATCATGCTGAGATAATGCCTAATGAAGAAAGATCAATGATATTAAGATTCCCTAGAACTCGATTACTTTCTAGGACAAGTTGAACCAACTAAACTTCAAGAGGGTACTTACCTATGAACCTCATGCAAGCCTAAACCTAAGGATTGGTTTGCTTTGTGCGTATATGTTTATTTACACATAATATAATGACATCATACCATAACATTTTCAATAACCATTTCAAGGGTCTCAAGGGTTTATGATGCAGCGATATATTGAACCAGACGTCTATCAAGGGGCAAGAGGATTTATTTTCCCCTAACCAAATACCGTCAAAGACCAAATCATGATAACTAGAGTCAAGGGTTATGACCCACTCGACATGGTGAGCTTTTTTTCTCGTGGAAGGACATTCAACGATACGAAGTTCTCCAATCAAAGTTGTGATCAAAGTTTAACTTTTGACATTTTCTTGTGTTTACCCCGCGAGATCCTTGAGAACATTGCATCCACATATCATGCATCATATCATGACAGGTTTTTCCCATACACGTTTTCTCATTTGTTTACTGTTTGTTTCAAGAAAAGATGGCTCTCGAGCAGACTGTCCAAGATCTTCAGACCCAAAATGATCAGCTTCAAGATTCTTTCCTAAACATGTCCAAGGGGCAAGAAGAAGTGAAAGCACTTCTCATTGAGAGCATGACCAATGAAAATCTTGAAGACGACAAGGAGGATCAGATGAGACAATTGCAAGCGGAGATAGCAACAATGAGAATCCAGATGCTGGGGCAGATGGCTCTTATCCAAAACTTAGCTCGGGGACAAGAAGAGTTGAGATCCCTCATCAACAAGCTTCATCAAGATGGATGCAATCATATGAAACAAACAGTTAAGATTGGGGATCAAGTCATTAATCAGCCCCCGATGAGACAAGAAGAAGATTTGGTAGATAGAAAACCTTTCAAAATGGATGATACGCTAAGAGTCCAACGATGACCTCAACAACCACGACAGAATGGCTTGCGTAAGCAAGATACATCGAAAAGACAATTTGCCGAGGTCAACATGCCTTTGGCTTAAGAATTGCATCATATGTTGGAAGCCATGCTGGTTGCATTGAGGGAACCTCCTCAAAAACCTAATACTTCTGCTCCTAGTTACCATCCCAACGAAAGGTGCGCATACCGCTCTAATAGTCAGGGACACGACACTAATCACTGTTGGGAATTAAAGAATAATATTCAAGAACTAATCGACAAAGGAGTGTTGGAATTTACACAAGATGGTCAACTAGAGTTTTTTTGTCATACCTCAAAGACACACCATCTGAAGCGAGAAGTTTAGGCGAAGAAACTTTTTTTTATTCGAATTTTCAGTTGTAATTTCTTTGTTTGCTTAAACATTTGTCCTTATGTAAGACTTTGGTTATTCTCATTAATATATTGCATATGTTTGTCTTGAGTTAATCCATTCATTTTCACTATACTGAAATTATGCTTTTACCTCTTTTTGTGTGATATTCAACTCTCAACTACAAGTCTTAAGGCTTTAGAGGGAGGATGACGAAAACAATACCATAATCTCATACAATTATGCTTTTGGACAGACCTTGCTGATGATGTACATGCGTTCTTTCAATTCCTAAATAGTGGAGTGTGATACGGTGAAAGAACCGACTGTTAATACTGGTTTGCGTTTTACACTTTTTGTTCATAAAATGTCGCGGTAAGCAAGAGTCGCCACCGACTTTTATTTCATCCAATCATGGAAAAGGAAAAGGAACAGAAAAAACCTTTTTTCCGAGATATTCTGAGTACGGGGGGTAAATTATAGAAAGGGAAGGTGTTAGATCTCTTTCTATCCGTAGTTATCTAAGGGCTCTTAGGTACTTGCTCATCTTTCAAATTGCTTGTGTGTGTTTGTCTTGAAAATGTTTTTACTTCGTGATAACCCTTGTATCAGTCCTTAAGGGTGTGACGAAGTTTGTTTTGAAAATTTCTTTTGAAAGGTGTTTGTGTGAAAAGTTTTTATTGAGCAAGTACTTAAGATTCTACCTACTCGAAAAAAAGATTGTTCGTTCTCGTTTCCTTTAGACAGTGCTATCCTACTATTAAGGAGTAGGTAGCACCGTCGTTGGAGTTTGTAAGGGACATTCGAAAGGGACAAGTACAATCACTAAATCAATAGTTAGAAAAATTTAGTAGTAACCCTAGAGTCTTAAGATCTTTCCGAGGAAACATTTCTGAGGCAACATTTCCGAGGCAACATTTGGATCTCTTAGACAGGAAGGCAAGCACTAAAATATCCTATGCTTAATGATTGTTTATCGAAGGCAACCGAAGTGAGGTAAACCCTAGGAGTGAATATGTGCATATGAATTGTTTCAATTATTTAATCTTTGCACATTTATGTGATCTACCATTTTAATTTCCAGATATTTTTGCCATGCAATCCTATTAGCATACATCTAGACAGTTAAATATTTGCAGGAATTCAAAAGTTCAAGAAAATAAACCTAGCTATTACAAGGCTTTGGGGGATGGGGATTAATTACATAACCAAATAATTGGGGACAAAGCGATAAATAAAAACCCTAGTTTAACTATTACAAACCATTGGCAGTTACAAAAATAATGGAAAAAGAAATAATTAAATGCGCGGCGAGTTAAATACGAGGGATGTTGAAAAATAACCTAAACCCTAATTGAAAGAAAAAAAAAGATTTTTGTACATGTTTTTTTATTGAAGAAAACAAAGAAATTGTAAATTAAATAAAACCCTAATTTCTAATTGCTTTTTAATTATGAAAAAAAGTATTTAAGTTAACCTAATTAATTAAAATAAATATTTTAAAAAATGATTTTGGTGTATTTTTAAAGAAAATTAATTAAATCATGTACAATTCAAATCCTAAGTCTAATTATTTTTAATTATAAAAGGAGATTAAATTGCCCTAAGTCAATTAAACTAAATTAATAAAGAAATAAAATATTTTATTAAAAAAATATTTTTATGTATTTTTTTTTATTTTGATTTTGTAGAAGAATAACAATTTTGTGTTAATTAATTAAAACAAATAAAAGAAATTAATTAAAGAAATTAAAAAGAAAATAGAAAAGAAAATGCAAACTAGGCCTGTATGCTAGCAAATTGGGGGTGCAAATTTGAATTTCCCAAGCCCAAAAACACTTCAAGCCTGGTCAGCCTTTGATTCCTTGTAGCGTTGACTTGAGGGTGCATCATGGTCCCTCGCTGCTTGAGCGTTAGATATGATGGTATGCTTGATCAAATGGTTAGACGCAAGGGTGTATGGAGGGCGCCTGGGATTGGGATGTATTGGATCTATTGCAAGAAAACTAAATAAAGAGAATTGTTGGGACCTGGGATCGAACTCAGGTCCTTATACTCCTCACTAACGCGCTACACCATCTGAGCCATGTGACTTGTTTGTTACTATAATAACAACAATTAATGTTATATAAAAAGTAAGTGGATTAATGAATAAAAGAAAAAAACGTGCGCCAACTTTCAAATAGTCCAATGATGATTGGACACATTATCTTCTTCTTCCTCATACGTCGTTTTAGGCATATAACCTATACCTGCGGACAACTTCCATGGCTAAAAACCAGTGCAATTCAAAAATTCACAAAACGCAATATAAATGGAATTGAAGACCATGGTTCAACCGGTCATGATGTCCTGGTCATCCTAGTATCCAGCTTATGGTCTAATTTTTCTTGTAGCCAAAAACCCCCAAAATGCATATGGAAACCCTAACAATGGCAAGTGCAGATATAGGCTTCAAAAATGCAATTAAATTATTCAGTTAGCTTGCAAACACGATGAGGATCACAAATATGCCAATCAAATGTATTAACAATGCACGAATTTATGTAATCGTTTTCAAAAAATAAGGCAAACTATGGTGTTCATACCAGCTATTTCTGGGCGTGAAAGGGCTTGTGATTGATTGGAAAAGCTTCCTGAGACATTCAACAATCGATTGGCAATGCAGGGATGGCTTGAGATGGCCTATGGAGCAAGATTGGATCTACACTTTTCTTTGAAAATTTCAAGTTTTGTTCTTCTTGTTCATGCCTGCAAAACCTTGTTTTTTGCTTTGTTCTTGTCCAATATATATCTAGGAATGAATTAGAGTTACAAACTTGGATTGAATCTTTGTAATTATGGGAGATTTGATTTGATTTTCAAGATAGATGTAAACTTGCTATTTAGAGCCAAATCTTCCCTTTCTTGTACCAATTATGCTTGATTCGTTTTGGCCTTAATAATTCAGCATATTTTGATTGCCAACCTGTCCAAAAACCAAATCAAATCATATATTTGCTATTATTCATCAATTATTTGATTTAATTCAATTTTAATTAATAAAAAATCAAAATAAATTGAAAAATGAAGCAAATAATGTGTGGGTGAATATTTGGGTCGTGGACCATGTTATAAGTGACGTGCAAGTATAAAAAGTTAGGCCTATTTGGCAAAAAATGCATTTTTGAACACATTTGACTTTTGGCAATTTTGCAAAAAGGGTCAACTTTGACAAGGCATATCTCCTCCAATTTTAACCCTAGAGAGGTGTTCCTGGACTTTTTAGAAAGCTTAGGATGTCCCCTAAGCAACCCTTTTGGTCTAATCTCAATTGAGTCTTCCATGTTTATGTAAGAAGCTTTGAACCAAAAGGTGTTTTTGTTGACTTTTCAAAAGGACCCATAATGTAGAAATTCATATCTTTTTATTAGTGCATATTTTTAACCTGGGGGATGAAGATGAATTGTTTGTAATTGCATCCTCTTCAAAATGAGCTTTGGATGGAAATTTTCTGATAAAGCATGTGGAAGTTATGCTTGGTCAAAGTTTAGTTGACTTTTACTAAGAAACCCTAATTTAGCAACTCTTTGGTTTTGATGAATTTGGAGCATTCCTTGAGGAATCATGATCAACCCTTGATCAAATGATGAAAGTCACTTCAAAATGTTAATGTTGACCAAAAATATTGAAGTTTGACTGTATGTGGGTCACAGTTGACTTTTGACCTAATATAGTCGATTCTCAAGCATCTGAGCAGTTGACTGAGAAAACTTCTTGTGCAAAGCATGAAACTTGACATGTGAGGTCTTGAGAACATATTAAGACCATGGAGAGCATATGAGGCCTTTGTGGTTCACCCATCTTGATGAAAATGGAAACCCTAATTTGAGTTACACTGCCTTAGGAGAGAGTTTGTCTGGTCCACTCTTGGGCAACCTTGAGCAAATTGAAGATCTCAATGGAAAGGTATTGAGTAAAATGAGAGGACAAATTTTGGGGTACAACAACTGCCCCTGTTCAATCTTCTTAAACCTGAGGATGTAGATTGGCTCGTCTGCCTTTCGTTATCTAAAGGTGGAAGATGATTGAACACTAGAGTGCCTAGAAATTTGCACTCGCATTAAGTGGCACTTGATTTGTGATATCAGGAATGGGCTTATAGATGTCATTTGGAGGTTTATGATAGAAGACTATCTAAGATTGGCTTAAAGATGCCATCCTGGATGTGACAGAGAATCGTCGGAGATGGGCTTAAAGATGACATCTAGAGAATGTTGATTTCCTGAGATATTCCTTTTACGAGAGTCCTTGCTCCTGTCGTTGATGAGGAATCTGCTAAGGATTGTTGGTACTTGTCTTGGGGGAAATATAATTTTAGGAGCTTCAGTTGTTTGTTACTCTACTGGGGAGATAACTCTTGCTTGAGGAATAAGAAGTGAACTGCATATCCGGTCGATGTACAGGTGTACCACGACTTACTGGGGAAATATGAAACCTATCATGTTTGATCAGGTCTCGGTCTTACAGTGTTATAAACTGTTGTCTGGAGATAAGAGAGAAGGAACCTGGATAGTAGGATTACTTCGATATGAAAGCCTGGATAGTAGGGCTGTGAGAAGGAACCTGGGTCGTAGGGTTACTTCGAAATGAGAGCTTGGATAGTAGGGTTGTAAGAAGGAACCTAGATAGTAGGGTTACTTCGATATGAAATCCTGGATAGTAGGGCTGTGAGAAGGAACCTGGATAGTAGGGTTACTTCGATATGAAAGCCTGGATAGTAGGGCTGTGAGAAGGAACCTGGATAGTAGGGTTACTTTGATATGAAAGCTTGTATAGTAGGGATGTGAGAAGGAACCTGGATAGTAGGGTTACTTCGATATGAAATCCTGGATAGTAGGGCTGTGAGAAGGAACCTGGATAGTAGGGTTACTTCGATATGAAAGCCTATATAGTAGGGCTGTGAGAAGGAACCTAGATAGTAGGGTTAATTCGATATGAAAGCCTGGATAGTAGGGTTGTGAGAAGCAACCTAGATAGTAGAGTTACTTCGATATGAAATCCTGGATAATAGGGATGTGAGAAGGAACCTGGATAGTAGGGTTACTTTGATATGAAAGCCTGGATGGTAGGTCTATGAGAAGGAACCTGGATAGTAGGGTTACTTCGATATAAAAGCCTGGATGGTAGGGCTGTGAGAAGGAACCTGGATAGTAGGTGTGATCGGTGGATCTGGAACTGACTGTTTAACGCTGGTTCGCGAAATGTCGCGGAAGCAAGAGTCGCCACCGTCTTTTATTTTCTCCAATATGGAAAGGACAAAAGCATAGAAAAATTCCTTATTGAGATTACTCTCGGTTCGGGAGGTAGATTTATAGAAAGGGAATATGTTAGCACCCTTTCTATCCATGGTTATCCATGGGCTCTTAGATACTTGCTCATTTGTGTTTTCAAAATGTTTGTTTACTTTTCAACTGTGGGTTATAAAAAGTTTCTTTGAAAATTCCAGTTCGACTCTTATATCGGTCCTCAAGAGTGTTTGAAAAATTTGCTTTCGAAAGCTTTTTTGAAAAGGTGTCAGTGTGAAAAGTATTTTTAAATTTGTTTTGAAATTAGAGCAAGTATCTACGAGAATCTACCTACCCTAAGGAATTCGTCTGTATAAATGTCCTTTAAAGTAGTGCCATCCCACCATTGAGAGGTAGGTAGCACCACCGTTGGAGGTGTTCGGGTCAATTCGAAGTTCGGGACATGGTGATCACCAGAGCAATGGGAAGATACCTTAGAAGCTACCCTCATGCCAGGTTCCCGGATCATGAGGACTTACTAAAACATCCTCTACTCGACGATCACCTTTCGAGGGGCAAGGCAACAGTGAGGCGTACCCTAGGGGTGGTGTGTGATTTTGTGTGTCATGTTCATTTACATTTATCTTGTTCATGTCAGAGTGATCTACACGTTTGTTTTTATTTTTGTCTTTCATTCTTGCATGCATTTATTTAACAGTTAAAAGAGTGCGGAAAGATAAAAGTTCTAAACTATTACAAAGGCGCGGGTCCACATCGCCAAATTAAACCAGGACCCGATTTGACAAAAAATAAAGAAATAAAGTAAAGTGCGAAAGATAAATATTACACGGCTTTGGGAGAATTACATAAATAATTAAAAGAAAAGAAATAAATACGCGAATTGAATTAAAACTGGAAACGAGGGCGTTGGACCCTTTTTAATGAAATTAAATTATTATTATTAAATTAACGAAATTAAAATGAAAAAAGAAATTATTTTGAGATTTTTGGATTTATGGTTTTTTATGTGAATTAAATGAAATTAAGAAATTAACTAATTAATCCTAATTCTACAACTTTTATTTATTAAGAAAAAAACATATTAAAATTAAGCCTAAAATTAATCTAATTATTTACATGCAATTTGATTTATAAAAATAAATAATATTTAATTATTAATAATTAATATGGTGAAAAGAGGAAAAAAGATAAAAAATGCTTGAAACCCTAATTCTACCAATTTTAGGTTTATTGAAAAAATATTAAGTTTAAGAATAAGACTAAATTAATTAATGATTTTTATTATTAAAATAAAATATATTTTTTGATCTTTTATGACTTTTCTTATTTTTGTATTATTTTTATATTTTTATGAAAATAAACTAAATTAAAGAAATTAATTTAAAAAAATAATTGAATCAAATAAAAAAATGAAAAAAAATATAAAAGAAATTGCAAACCTAGGGGGGTCTGTCCCCAAATTGGGAGGTTTTATTCAGTAATTTTAGGCCCATCTTTGCAAGGCCTTGTTTGACTTCTCAACTAGCGTGCATAGGCGTTGACTCATGTCCATCATGTTCTTCACATTTGGTCCCTTGGATAATGGTTACAGGCCATGTGGCGCGCTGGATATTGTGGATGTATGGTGAACCTTAGGACCAAATCTGCATGGGATTAGATTGAGAGAAAAAATATTGAAAGAGAGTGGGGACCTGGGGTTCGAACCCAGGTCCTAGGGATTACCATACACACGCCTTGCCAACTGCTCCACTTGGTTTCTTTGTATATTACCTAACCAACAAACATTATAAAATAAAACAAACGTTAGTGCCCTTTTCCGCGTGAAAGTTTGAATGAACCAACCAGTCTTGGCCACCTAGCCTTCTTCTTCATCCCTGCGTTTTCCTGAAATAAAAAACAACTGAATAGCGGGGGTTTTAAACCCCCACTAAGTGACAAGTTCAAAAATAGCGATTAGCACCCTGCTAATCATAAATTAATCGCGAGGTGCGTTTTTAAATCGTCCAAGCATGCTGAGTTGAACGGTCTGGGTCTCACGTTCCAATTTTTCCTTAACTGGGAAACCCCAATTCAAAGCTTTGAAAACCCTAAAAGACAACAATGGCAACTTCGCGTATGGTGTATGAAAACTCAATCAAACCATGTGGTTAGTTTCAGAATCAATTAATTAGTGAGAATCCATAAAAAAAATGCAATGAATATGCTTGAATATTAAAACACGAATATGCATAAAAGTGAAAACAGTTTGACTTGTAACTACCAATTCTCAAGGTTTCAGGCTATGATATTGATCCAGGCACCTTCCTGGATATCTCAGCAAGACAATGGAACAGGTATTTGCCCTTGAATCGCCCTGTAACCTAGTTTTCAGTTTTGGAAAATTTGTCAAAAAACTCAAACTTGATAATGGATTTCTGGCGCAGCTTTGAGGTTGTGATCACTAGGGTTAGGTTTGCACATGTATAGAGAATGAATTTGATCAATAATCCAAGCCCATGGCCTTGCTTTTAATGATTTTCAAGATTTGATTTTCAAGGATCTTTTCCAATATTTCTTCATGCATATTTGCTTCAAATCATGTCCAATCACCATAATTCTTTCTAAATCAGATCATGCACGAAATCTTAAGTCTATTCCATGCACAAAAAGATTTAAAAAGTTAGGTTTAGTATTTTTTTCATATATTTTAATTAATTAAATGAATTATTAATCATTAAAAATCCAAATAAATAAATAAAAATGATGAAAAACTTCCCTTTGGGCCAAATGGTCGTGCACATGCTTTGGATGATGGATTTTGGAAGAAAAAGAGGCCCATTAGCATTTTTTAAGACTTTTGAAGCAATGTTGACTTTTCAAAATATCCAAAAATTTCCCAACTTCCACAAGGCCTAACTTGCTCAATTTTTAAGCTTTGCTCATGTTCTTGGACATTTTGGAAAGGTCTTTGAGTCCTCTAACTAATGTCTTTGGTCCCATGTCATTTTGATTTACCAATCTCAAGTTATGGCCTTTGACTTAAAGTCCCTTTTTGTTGACTTTTGAAAATGACCTATAATGTTGAAATTGATAACTTTTTGTGAGAGCATTTCTTGGACTTGAAGTATGAAGAGGAGTTATAGGAAATGTCATTCTCTTCAAAATGAACTTTGGATGGAACTTTTCTGATAAACCATGTGAAAGTTATGCCCTGGTCAATTTACAGTTGACTTTTTCAACTATCCAAATATGGAAACTTTTGCATCTTGATGATTTTTGAGCCAAGCTTTGAGAATCATGATCAAGCCTTGATCAAATTATGTTTGTGGCTTCAAAATGAGATGTTGACCAAAAATTTGAACTTTTGACTGTCAAATGACCATTTTGCCCCTGCAGTTGACTGTAGGGCAATTAGGGCTTTTGACTGTGCAATTTTGTGCTGTAAGTCTTGAAACTTGGCATGAGGATGTTTTACCATGTTTGTAGGCATGTGGGACTTGTTTGGGCCCTTGGAAACTTCATTTTCCTTGCCAGAACCAAAATCCTAATTTTTGACTGTTAGGAGACCTTTGAACTGTGCAACCCTTGGAGAGATCTTGAAGCTTTGACTTGGCAAATTTTGAAGAATATGGGAGGGAAAATTTTGGGGTACAACAGTTGCCCCTGTTCAATCTTCTTAGATCTGAGGATGCAGATTGGCTGACGTGCCTTTCGTAATCCGAAGGTAGAAGATGATTGAACACTAGAGTGCCCAGAAATTTGCGCTCACATAGTAGCAGTGATGTGGGAATGGGCTTTTGGAGATTGATGGATAGGGTGATGGGCTTATAGATTCCATTTGGATGTTGATCGCGTAAGAGATTCCTTAGCGAGAACTTGCGTACCTACAAAAGAAAAATGAGTACCTGGCCTGTTACAGGAGCTGGTCTTCAAACTCTTGGTATGGATGTGTCCTGACTGGTTACAGGAGCTGGATCTGGAGCTTCAAACGATGATGAATGAACTAGGGATGGTTACTACCTCAACAGGAACGCTGAGAGAACCTTGGACGATTACTACCTCAATAGTATCATTGAGAGAATCTGGGGACGATTATTACCTCCGCAGTAACGGGGAGAGAACCATAGGTGACTTCAACCTCAACAGTAATCATTGAGAGAATCTTGGGCGACTTCAACCTCAACAGTAATCATTGAGAGAATCTTAGGCGACTACAACCTCAACAGTAATCATTGAGAGAATCTTGGGCGACTTCAACCTCAACAGTAATCATTGAGAGAATCTTAGGCGACTACAACCTCAACAGTAATCATTGAGAGAATCTTGGGCGACTTCAACCTCAACAGTAATCATTGAGAGAATCTTGGATAACTTCTACTTCAACAGTAACGCTGAGAGAATCTTGGGCGACTTCAACCTCAATAGTAATCATTGAGAGAATCACAAGCGACTACAACCTCAACAGTAATCATTGAGAGAATCTTGGATATCTTCTACTGAGTCTTTATCAGGAAAATCTGTTAGGGGTCGATTTAGCTGGACTAGAGAAGGCCTTTGACTGGATAAGAAACATAAAATCTTAGGGTCGATTAACTGAACCGGTCTAGGTCTTGAAATCTTCAACTGGATAAGAAACAGGGAGATCTTAGTGTCGATCTGACTGAACCAGAGAAGGCCTTGGACGGGATAAGAAACAGAAAAGTCTTAGGGTCGACTTAACTGAACCGGTCTAGGTCTTGAAATGTCTTCAACTGGATAAGAAACAGGGAGATCTTAGGGTCGATCTGACTGAACCAGAGAAGGCCTTGGACTGGATAAGAAACAGTAAAATCTTAGGGTCAATTTAACTGAACCGGTCTAGGTCTTGAATATAGCTGAGAACTTAACTGAATATTTCCCGAAAGGTAAAGGTCAGTCATATGCAATGCATGATATGGATCAAGCAATGATGTTCTCAACATAAATGAGATTGTAAGATATGATGCGTATATGCATGCTATAATGTATGAGAATGTGATGTTTATGAATGTCTAGGAAAGTGAATCCTTGACGGGTGCCGGGAAGTCATATCCTGGGCTGATGTTTGAAGAATAGATTTTTGCTTCCGCTGGGGGATGATAGTTGCAAGAATACCGGTAGGAAAAGATAACTCCTGTTGGGGAATGAACTTGGCGAATGGATTATTCTGCGGGGAGAACAGTACTCTGACAATCTTGCTGGGATGCAATACTCTGTGGGGAGAGAGGTACTTTGCTGAGTTATTGATAATAACTTGCTGGGGATACCCTTGTTGTGTTGGAAGTGTTAATAGACTTCGCTGGGGGTAAGACGACTTCGTCGAGGACACTCTTTCCGTGGCTTTTGGCTGAGGATAACCCAGTTATATCCTGGTAAGGAAATAACTCTTTGAATAAAGCCGGGAGACGCGTTCGTGTTCTGCGAGGATAAGCTTCCAGAATCTACTGGGGATAAGCTTACTGCTTGGGGGATGGATTCCAACTTTCCTGGGGAACTAGATTGGACTCTCCTGGGGAAGTTTTGAGCTGTATCGGGGAAGTGACTCCATTGAATGTCTGGTATACCGCCGGGGAACAATCTTTAGGCCAAGACTGTCGGGGATGCTTGGTAAGAATATATGTATATTGCCGGGGAATGTTGAGATCTGCTGGAGGATACCCAACTTCCTTAAGTTTGGCTGTAACTTTGCTCGGGGGGAGTGCACTGACTTGCTGGCTCACTCTCTGGGGAATTGGGATATACTGGTTATGTTCTTTGGCTGAACCTACCTTGGTACCTTGGAGGACAGAACAATTAGATTGCTTAGACGACTCTTTATTGCCCCTGTTTCTAATGTTACCTGTAATTAATCCTTTGTTTCGTACGCAAATATTTATGAGTTAGTAAATTATTGTCAATGCATATATCACAAATTAAACCTTGGACGTTCTTCGCAAAACAAAACAGAAAAGGAAAAACAATTGGCAATTTTAACTGAAAAGTGTATATTTGTATTGATTTTGAATTGCCTGTAAATAGGCGTTTATGTACAAGAGGCTGACGTCCTAGTAAGAGAACACCGTCGAACAAAAGAGTTTATACAAATTTTGTACAAGAGAAAAATAAAACAGCTGTGTGAAACGAATGATCCCATTGGGTTTCAACTTTGCTATTGCCCTTATATCTCCGAGCGTCTCATCACTTGATGACCTTGGTTGAAGATGAAGCTGACTGATCGATGTCGTCTGAACTTGATGTAGATACCGGATTCTGGATGCAAAGTGATCCAATGAGACATAGTATTACGCTTTATCCCTAACTTTTGCCTGGACCGCCCTTTCGGGTTTTCAGTCCACCGGGATACCCATTTTTGCCCAAGCCGCCTTTTCAGGTTTTCGACTTACCGGGTGTACAGATTTTTTTATTTCATCCCTTCATTTTGCCCGAACCCTTTTGGTTCGCCGGGAAGCCCTAATTTTTGCCTAGGCATGTCAGCCTAGCGGGTCTTTTTCATGCGTAGTATCTTTTTACTATGTCTGCATTGGCGGGGTGAGGAAGATTGTCACCATCCATGTTAGTTAGAATCATGGCTCCTCCAGAGAACACATGTTTAACCACAAATGGCCCTTCGTACGTAGGGGTCCATTTGCCCCTTGGATCACTCTGAGGAAGGATGATTCGCTTGATCACCAGATCCCCAACTTGATATTCCTGTGGTCTGACCTTTTTGTTAAATGCCCTGATCATCCGTTTCTGATACGTCTGACCATGACAGATAGCAGCAAGCCTCTTTTCATCAATAAGGTTTAGCTGATCAAGTCGTGTCTGGATCCAATCATCTTCGTTCAGATTTGCATCCTTCATTATCCGGAGAGAGGGTATCTGCACTTCGATCGGTAAGACTGCCTCCATACCGTAGACCAAGGAGAAAGGAGTTGCCCCGGTTGACGTCCTGGCTGAGGTACGGTACCCATGTAGAGCGAACGGTAGCATCTCGTGCCAATCTTTATAAGTCACTGTCATCTTCTGCACGATTTTCTTGATATTTTTATTTGCTGCTTCTACAACCCCATTCATCTTTGGTCTATAAGGAGAAGAGTTGTGGTGCTGTATCTTAAATTGCTCGCAGAGCTCAGTGATCATCTTGTTATTAAGATTGGTACCGTTGTCTGTAATAATTCTTTCTGGGACGCCGTACCGACAGATCAGGTTATGCCGAATGAACCGTGCCACAACAGTCTTGGTTACCGTAGCATAGGAAGCTGCCTCAACCCACTTCGTGAAGTAGTCAATCGCTACCAGGATGAAGCGATGCCCATTGGACGCCGTAGGTTTAATCTCACCGATCATGTCTATGCCCCACATTGCAAACAGCCAAGGCGCAGTCAGAACATTTAGAGGAACTGGAGGAACATGCACCTTGTCTGCATAAATCTGGCATTTATGGCATGTCTGAGAGTGCTGGTAACAGTCAGCTTCCATGGTGGACCAGAAATACCCTTCCCGAAGGATCTTCTTTGCCATCGTGTGTCCACTAGAGTGTGTACCAAAGGTCCCTTCGTGTAGCTCTTCCATGATCCTTTCTGCTTCATTTTTGTCCACACAACGCAGTAAAGTCGAATCATGGTTTCGCTTGTACAAGATGCCGTTGCTAAGGAAGAACTTTGCTGCGAACCTTCTCAGAAACTTTTTATCATTGACAGATGCACCTTAGGGGTATTCCTGAGCTTCCAAATATCTCTTCACTTCATGGTACCAAGGCTTCTCAGTCACCAATTCAGTCTCGAGATCACAACAGTATGCCGGTTCGTCCAGTTTCCAGATGATGATCCGGGGAGCCTCATTGTCCCATTTGACCTTGAACATAGAAGACATCGTAGCTAACGCGTCCGCCAACTGATTCTCCTCTCTTGGGAAATGTTCAAAGGTTATCTTCGTGAAGTGAGGGATCAAAGTCAACACACATTCTCTGTAAGGAATAAGATTCGGATGTTTCGTATCCCACTCTCCTTTGATCTGATTGATCACGAGAGAGGAATCTCCGAAGACACTCAGAAACTTGATCCTTAAGTCGATCGCAGCTTGGAGACCCATGATACACGCCTCATACTCCGCCATGTTGTTGGTACAGTTGAAACATAGCCGGGCAGTAAGTGGAGTATGAGTGCCTTGAGGAGATATGATTACAGCGCCGATACCGTTACCCAAAGCGTTGGAGGCTCCGTCAAAGTGCATAGACCATCGGGATCCTTCCTCAGGTCCTTCATCCGGTCCGGGTACTTCACAATCAGTCACTATCATGATGCTTTCATCCGGAAACTCGAAGTTCATTGACTGATAGTCGTCTACTGCCTGATGTGCCAAGTGGTCTGCCAATACACTTCCCTTGATGGCTTTCTGGGTTGTATACTGAATGTCGTATTCTGTCAAGATCATTTGCCATCTTGCTATTCTCCCGGACAGAGCAGGCTTTTCGAATATGTACTTTATAGGATCCATTTTTGAGATCAACAAGGTAGTGTGAGTCAGCATATACTGTCTCAGCCGGCGAGCAGCCCATACCAAAGCGCAGCAAGTTTTCTCAAGCAGTGAGTATCGGGTCTCACAGTCGGTAAACTTTTTGCTAAGGTAATAAATGGCATGCTCTTTTCAGCCAGACTCGTCATGCTGCCCCAGCACACACCCCATTGAGTTGTCAAGTAATGTTAGGTATAATATCAGAGGTCTCCCTTCAACCGGTGGCATAAGGATGGGTGGTTCTTGGAGATACTCTTTGATTCTGTCAAATGCAGCCTGACATTCATCATTCCAACGTACTACCTGATCTTTCTTCAGCAGCTTGAAGATTGGTTCACAAGTAGCAGTTAGGTGTGAGATGAATCGAGCAATGTAATTCAGGCGTCCTAAAAAGCCTCTGACCTCCTTCTCTGTCTTAGGAACTAGCATCTCTTGAATGGCTTTGACCTTGGCAGGGTCCACTTGAATACCCTTATCACTTACGAAGAAGCCTAGCAACTTTCCAGATCTTACCCCGAAGGTGCACTTGTTCGGGTTCAGCCTCAATTTGTATAGTTTCAACCGGTCAAACAACTTCTGCAGATGATCTAGGTGCTCTTCCTCAGTCTGAGACCTTGCAATCATGTCGTCAACATACACTTCTATCTCATGATGGATCATATCATGAAATATAGCAACCATGGCACGTTGGTAGGTTGCCCCAGCGTTCTTTAGTCCAAAAGGCATGACCTTGTAGTAGAAGGTGCCCCACTGAGTAACAAATGTAGTCTTTTCCATGTCTTCAGGAGCCATCTTGATCTGATTGTAACCTGAAAAACCATTCATGAAAGAGAACACCTTATGCTGAGCTGTATTGTCAACAAGGACATCAATGTGAGGTAGGGGGAAGTCATCTTTGGGGCTGGCCCTGTTCAGATCCCTGTAGTCGATACACATTCTGACCTTTCCGTCCTTCTTTGGTACCGGCACCACATTAGAAACCCACTGAGGGTAAGAAGTCACTGCAAGAAACCCGGCATCAAACTGTTTCATAACCTCGGCTTTGATCTTCTCATACATCTCTGGACGCATACGGCGGACCTTTTGCTTAATCGGAGGGCAGTCTTCCTTAGTAGGCAAGTGATGGACCACAATATCGGTATCCAACCCGGGCATGTCTTCGTAGGACCAGGCAAAGATCTCCATATAATCATGTAGCATCTTAGTCAACCGTTGCTTCACGCTGAGCTCTAGGTTGGCACCAATCTTTACCTCCTTCCCGTCTGTATTAGTACCCAGATTTATTGTTTCCACCGGCTCTTCATGTGGTTGAATTGCCCTCTCTTCCTGGAGTAACAGTCTTGCAAGCTCGCCAGGCACTTCGCAATCATCTTCACCTTCGTCTTCGGCTAAGTTGATCGGATTTTTGAAGTCATAATTGGCGGTAGCAGAGTCGTTACCAGTGAGATCCAGAGTGGATTAAAACCTGTATGAGTGAGTGTGTGTAAATACAGCTGTTTTGAAATATATAAAGGAAGGACAGAAAGAAAAGGAGCATAAGATTTGAAATGCGAGAAAACTTCCAAGATTTTTATTTATGATATATGAAATGACAATTTATATGCCCTCACAAATGAAGCCAACGGTGCCCCGGGTAAGACACCGGGCCATAGAGTTCAATTTATTGTTTATTACAAATAACAAAACAAAGAAGCTTATTACTGCGTAACAAAAGTAACAGGAGTATGGTCTTTGGCAATCCAATTGGTCAATCCGCCATCAGTTGTCGGGTAGATCCAGCTATTGAACTCAGCTTCGTCCACTTCATCTTCGTCCCCAACAGCATTCACTCCATGAGCAGGCAGGGGGGCTGTCACTACATTAGGTTTCTCAGATGCCTCAAATTGTACCTCCTTGGCGTCAATAAGGTCCTGCAGCTTGTTCCTTAATGCCCAACAGTCATCAGTGGAATGCCCCGGGCTATCGGAGTAATAAGCACAGCGAGCATTTGGATTGTATTTAGGAGAAGCCGTATTCACAACCTTTGGGGCCTCTCTGACAGTTACCAGGTTGGTGGACAGCAACTGTGGCAAGATCTGCGATAGGGTCATACTCAAACGGGTAAACTCCCTTCTAGGTCTTTCATCCCTTTGAGGATTGGTTGGCCGAGGAGCGGCAGCAGGCTTGGCAATCATCACCGCGTTGACAGATTGGCGGCGCTCAGGTTTCTCTTGTCTTCTAGAGCCATATACAGCACTAGCCTCCTTCTTGAAGGGTTTCTTCTCAGAACTAGACGATGCACCCTTCGGAATCTTACCAGACTTCAACCCAGCCTCAATTCTCTCTCCAGTCAGAATAAGATCAGTGAACCCAGCAGAAGAATTCCCAATAAGATGGTTGAAAAATGGCCCAGATAGGGTCCCCAAGAACATATCTACCAACTCCCGATCAGTCAACGGAGGCTGCACTCTGCCAGCCAGATCCCTCCACTTCTGCGCGTACTCTTTAAAACCTTCACTTGAACCTAGCGACATACCCTGGAGTTGGGTACACGTAGGGGCAAGGTCGGCATTATATTGATACTGCTTATAGAAAGCAGTAGCCAACTCCTCCCAGTTACGAACCTTGGTCCCATCCAGCTGATAGAACCATTCGAGATGAGTCCCTGAAAGACTCTCCTGGAAGAAGTGGATCCACAAGTTCTTGTCCACTGAGTACGGTTGAATCTTCTGCACATACGATCTGAGGTGTAGCTTGGGGCAAGACGCCCCGTCATATTTGGTAAAGGATGGTGCTTTGAACTTATGAGGAATAATTACACCAGTAGACAAACCCAAATCTCCGAAATCCAGCCCAGGTACCTGTTGTATCTCCATAGCATTCAACCTGTCTTCCAACTGCTTGTAACGGTCTTCAGCCGGAGGATATTGCTCTTCATCAAAATCAGTCTCGTTGTCGGAGACTACCGGACTTGGACCTTTTCCCTCTTGAGGAGTACCTTTGCCTATAGAAGAACCAGCCTCTTCATTTTGTAGAGTGTTGCCAAACCTTCGGCCCGAGTTGAAAAGAACAGTTCTTCTCTTCTTCTTCTTTTCCTTCTTCAGGAGCAGAGCTTTCAGCTCTTCTTGGCCCTGAGCCAAACCCAAGATTAGTTCCTGAAATTGCGCATTCTGCGCCTGAAGAGCCTTGATGGACATCTCGGTTGATGATGAGTCAGGATTCATGATGCTGAAATAAACAGCGAAGAACTGTAAGCAACTTGAAAAGAAGAAAACCTGCTATGCACATGATGAATGATATGTGTTTATGCAATGCATTCAAGGGTTCGAAAGTTCAAATTTGTTGTAGACAAAAAAGAACACACGTTATCATTAAGGAAATAATTGTTCAGTACATCAAAGCCTCGTGGGCAAATACAAGGCAAATCAATCCCAAAAGACACTACGCATCCTCTTTGGAGCTATATAGGTGTTGAGATTCCTCTCCTCGTGCAACAGGCGGGTGAGCTCCAAGACCTTATTTTCACTAGCATGTAGACTGGTCTCAAGAGAATTCCGTTCTTCCTTAAGCTGGATCCAGCTCTTCTGCATCTCTTCCCAGGATGTGGGCATATCAGGATGCTGAATGGTGTAGGACACTTCTCCTTCCACGACTGGCTCTTTGATTACTGGGAGCATATGAGGATAAGGCATCACTAACTTCTGGGAGCGGGCACGTACCCACTTGAGATAAGGTTCCAAAGGGATGGAGTTCCTGTGCCCCAGTGTCTTGTTGTCTATCCTACTTGGCATCCTCCAAGCTCTGATAAATCTCTGGCGAAGTCCTTGTGCATCATTGTCGAAGTCAAAAACTATGTCAGGAATTAACATGTCATGGGGGCCGTCCCTCTGAGCATAACCAAACTGTCTCCAAGCCAGGCACGGGTTGTAAGTAATACCTCCTCTGATTCCAAGTAAAGGAACATTAGGGTACTCCCCGCAACGATCTATGATAGTGACATCTTCTCTGGATCTAGGGCACCAATGTATATCTGCATGTGTAAGAGTCATCATCCGTTGTGACCATCTCAAACCCCGTTCGTTCTTCAAAACTGATTGTGGAAGGTGCGAAATAAACCACCTTCCCAGGAGAGGAGTGAAACACATAAGGACACCTCTTTTCCTCATGGTTCGAGTGTAACATGAGTGAAGGATGTCTCCCAGCAACGTAGGTATAGGATTCCTGGACATGAAGATCTGGACAGCACTGATATCTATAAGCTGGTCTGGGTTAGGGAACAACACCAAACCATAGACAAGGAGGGCCACAACTTCTTCAAAAGCCTGTAAGTCAAGGGAGTTCCAACATTCATGGGCCTTTTCAAACAGAAACCTGGCTAAGAACCCTTTGATGCCACTTCTAACTTCCCAATGTCCCTTGAGATCAAATGCTTGTAGGTGCAAGGCTTTAGCAATCTCTTCGAGCTTGGGTTCCTTTTCCGTACCGTTGTAGGGTATTTGATCAAGGATAGGGATCTTCAGGAGCCGGGAGAGCTCCTCCAATGTAGGCACCAGCTGATAGTCCAAGAAGGTGAAACAGTGATGCAGAGGATCAAAGAACTGGAACAGGACCTTTATCATATCTTCCTCAATGTTGGTATTGACCAAGCTGATGAGTCTTCCATGTCTCTCACTGAATGAAGAGCTCTCGAGAATCCTAGATATAAGCTCCTTAAGCTGAGGAGGGACCCTTACAAGGCTGATTTGAATTGTCTTTCTGCGAACAGTTTCCATGTCCTACAAAACAAGAACAAAGATGAAGATTCGAACCCCTGAAATGGTTAGTCAATGCATATGATGCTGGATGATGTCATGATGCTATGATTAAACACACCACAGATATTTACAAAGACAAACATGTAAGGCACACAAGGCACACAAGACAAGCCCTTAGGGTTTAAGGCCAGCATGGGGTCTGGGTAGTACCCTCTTGAAGTTGGTGGGTTCAACCTGTCCTATTAGAAGTAACCGGGTTCTAAGGGTCCCAATATCACGGGATTGATTTCATTGTTCATCGTTTCGATTTAGCCACTGAACTGGAGACCGAAATATTCCAGGAAAGCAACCCTCAATTGAGTGTAGTATCGAGTATCAACCAACCTCAGACTGCACCAAAGTCAGTTATCTCACTACCCTAAAGAGGCCAAGATAGTTCAATTAAGGTTCCTAAGGTCTGTTGATGCTTCACGACACCACGCGGAGGCCCCGTACTCTCCTTGACTGAACTCAAGGGTTACCGGTACACACCAAAGTGCCACATCAACGTAGCAGACTGTTTCAACCATGTCGGTATACCCCGCACAGTTCCCTCACAGCCTTGTTGCTACTTTCTAAGAAGGTACCCCCCAGATCCGGGTTAGGATCTATAGAACTCCCAAGACAGTCCCACAATAATAAAGCAAGCAAGGAAAGCAATTGAAAACACAAGTGATCTTAGTCCTAAGGTACACCTCACTTTAAAGCTTTTCCCCAGCAGAGTCGCCAGTTCTGTGATCGGTGGATCTAGAACTGACTGTTTAACGCTGGTTCGCGAAATGTCGCGGAAGCAAGAGTCGCCACCGTCTTTTATTTTCTCCAATATGGAAAGGACAAAAGCATAGAAAAATTCCTTATTGAGATTACTCTCGGTTCGGGAGGTAGATTTATAGAAAGGGAAGGTGTTAGCACCCTTTCTATCCATGGTTATCCATGGGCTCTTAGATACTTGCTCATTTGTGTTTTCAAAATGTTTGTTTACTTTTCAACTGTGGGTTATAAAAAGTTTCTTTGAAAATTCCAGTTCGACTCTTGTATCGGTCCTCAAGAGTGTTTGAAAAATTTGCTTTCGAAAGCTTTTTTGAAAAGGTGTCGGTGTGAAAAGTATTTTTGAATTTGTTTTGAAATTAGAGCAAGTATCTACGAGAATCTACCTACCCTAAGGAATTCGTCTGTGTAAATGTCCTTTAAAGTAGTGCCATCCCACCATTGAGAGGTAGGTAGCACCACCGTTGGAGGTGTTCGGGTCAATTCGAAGTTCGGGACATGGTGATCACCAGAGCAATGGGAAGATACCTTAGAAGCTACCCTCATGCCAGGTTCCCGGATCATGAGGACTTACTAAAACATCCTCTACTCGACGATCACCTTTCGAGGGGCAAGGCAAAAGTGAGGCGTACCCTAGGGGTGGTGTGTGATTTTGTGTGTCATGTTCATTTACATTTATCTTGTTCATGTCAGAGTGATCTACGCGTTTGTTTTTATTTTTGTCTTTCATTCTTGCATGCATTTATTTAACAGTTAAAAGAGTGCGGAAAGATAAAAGTTCTAAACTATTACAAAGGCGCGGGTCCACATCGCCAAATTAAACCAGGACCCGATTTGACAAAAAATAAAGAAATAAAGTAAAGTGCGAAAGATAAATATTACACGGCTTTGGGAGAATTACATAAATAATTAAAAGAAAAGAAATAAATACGCGAATTGAATTAAAACTGGAAACGAGGGCGTTGGACCCTTTTTAATGAAATTAAATTATTATTATTAAATTAACGAAATTAAAATGAAAAAAGAAATTATTTTGAGATTTTTGGATTTATGGTTTTTTATGTGAATTAAATGAAATTAAGAAATTAACTAATTAATCCTAATTCTACAACTTTTATTTATTAAGAAAAAAACATATTAAAATTAAGCCTAAAATTAATCTAATTATTTACATGCAATTTGATTTATAAAAATAAATAATATTTAATTATTAATAATTAATATGGTGAAAGAGGAAAAAAGATAAAAAATGCTTGAAACCCTAATTCTACCAATTTTAGGTTTATTGAAAAAATATTAAGTTTAAGAATAAGACTAAATTAATTAATGATTTTTATTATTAAAATAAAATATATTTTTTGATCTTTTATGACTTTTCTGATTTTTGTATTATTTTTATATTTTTATGAAAATAAACTAAATTAAAGAAATTAATTAAAAAAAATAATTAAATCAAATAAAAAAATGAAGAAAAATATAAAAGAAATTGCAAACCTAGGGGGGTCTGTCCCCAAATTGGGAGGTTTTATTCAGTAATTTTAGGCCCATCTTTGCAAGGCCTTGTTTGACTTCTCAACTAGCGTGCATAGGCGTTGACTCATGTCCATCATGTTCTTCACATCTGGTCCCTTGGATAATGGTTACAGGCCATGTGGCGCGCTGGATATTGTGGATGTATGGTGAACCTTAGGACCAAATCTGCATGGGATTAGATTGAGAGAAAAAATATTGAAAGAGAGTGGGGACCTGGGGTTCGAACCCAGGTCCTAGGGATTACCATACACACGCCATGCCAACTGCTCCACTTGGTTTCTTTGTATATTACCTAACCAACAAACATTATAAAATAAAACAAACGTTAGTGCCCTTTTCCGCGCGAAAGTTTGAATGAACCAACCAGTCTTGGCCACCTAGCCTTCTTCTTCATCCCTGCGTTTTCCTGAAATAAAAAACAACGGAATAGCGGGGGTTTTAAACCCCCACTAAGTGACAAGTTCAAAAATAGCGATTAGCACCCTGCTAATCATAAATTAATCGCGAGGTGCGTTTTTAAATCGTCCAAGCATGCTGAGTTGAACGGTCTGGGTCTCACGTTCCAATTTTTCCTTAACTGGGAAACCCCAATTCAAAGCTTTGAAAACCCTAAAAGACAACAATGGCAACTTCGCGTATGGTGTATGAAAACTCAATCAAACCATGTGGTTAGTTTCAGAATCAATTAATTAGTGAGAATCCATAAAAAAAATGCAATGAATATGCTTGAATATTAAAACACGAATATGCATAAAAGTGAAAACAGTTTGACTTGTAACTACCAATTCTCAAGGTTTCAGGCTATGATATTGATCCAGGCACCTTCCTGGATATCTCAGCAAGAAAATGGAACAGGTATTTGGCCTTGAATCGCCCTGTAACCTAGTTTTCAGTTTTGGAAAATTTGTCAAAAAACTCAAACTTGATAATGGATTTCTGGCGCAGCTTTGAGGTTGTGATCACTAGGGTTAGGTTTGCACATGTATAGAGAATGAATTTGATCAATAATCCAAGCCCATGGCCTTGCTTTTAATGATTTTCAAGATTTGATTTTCAAGGATCTTTTCCAATATTTCTTCATGCATATTTGCTTCAAATCATGTCCAATCACCATAATTCTTTCTAAATCAGATCATGCACGAAATCTTAAGTCTATTCCATGCACAAAAAGATTTAAAAAGTTAGGTTTAGTATTTTTTTCATATATTTTAATTAATTAAATGAATTATTAATCATTAAAAATCCAAATAAATAAATAAAAATGATGAAAAACTTCCCTTTGGGCCAAATGGTCGTGCACATGCTTTGGATGATGGATTTTGGAAGAAAAAGAGGCCCATTAGCATTTTTAAGACTTTTGAAGCAATGTTGACTTTTCAAAATATCCAAAAATTTCCCAACTTCCACAAGGCATAACTTGCTCAATTTTTAAGCTTTGCTCATGTTCTTGGACATTTTGGAAAGGTCTTTGAGTCCTCTAACCAATGTCTTTGGTCCCATGTCATTTGGATTTACCAATCTCAAGTTATGGCCTTTGACTTAAAGTCCCTTTTTGTTGACTTTTGAAAATGACCTATAATGTTGAAATTGATAACTTTTTGTGAGAGCATTTCTTGGACTTGAAGTATGAAGAGGAGTTGTAGGAAATGTCATTCTCTTCAAAATGAGCTTTGGATGGAACTTTTCTGATAATCCATGTGAAAGTTATGCCCTGGTCAATTTACAGTTGACTTTTTCAGCTGTCCAAATATGGAAACTTTTGCATCTTGATGATTTTTGAGCCAAGCTTTGAGAATCATGATCAAGCCTTTATCAAATGATGTTTGTGGCTTCAAAATGAGATGTTGACCAAAAATTTGAACTTTTGACTGTCAAATGACCATTTTTTCCCTGCAGTTGACTGTAGGGCAATTAGGGTTTTTGACTGTGCAATTTTATGCTGTAAGTCTTGAAACTTGGCATGAGGATGTTTTACCATGTTTGTAGGCATGTGGGACTTGTTTGGGCCCTTGGAAACTTCATTTTCCTTGCCAGAACCAAAACCCTAATTTTTGACTGTTAGGAGACCTTTGAACTGTGCAACCCTTGGAGAGATCTTGAAGCTTTGACTTGGCAAATTTTGAAGAATATGGGAGGGAAAATTTTGGGGTACAACAGTAGGGTTACCTCGATATGAAAGCCTGGATAATAGGGCTGTGAGAAGGAACTTGGATAGTAGGGTTACTTTGACATGAAAGCCTGGATAGTAGGGTTGTGAGAAGGAACCTGGGTAGTAGGGTTACTCCGATATGAAATCCTGGATAGTAGGGTTGTGACAAGGAACCTGGATAGTAGGGTTGCTTCGATATGAATGCCTGGATAGTAGGGCTGTGAGAAGGAACCTGGATAGTAGGGTTACTTCGATATGAAAGACTGGATAGTAGGGCTGTGAGAAGGAACTTGGATAGTAGGGTTACTTTGACATGAAAGCCTGGATAGTAGAGCTGTGAGAAGGAACCTGGATAGTAGGGTTACTTCGATATGAAAGCCTGGATAGTAGGGTTGTGAGAAGGAACCTGGATAGTAGGGTTACTTCAATACGAAAGCCTGGATAGTAGAGTTACTTCGATATGAAAGCCTGGATAGTAGGGCTTATGAGAAGGAACCTGGGTAGTAAGGTTACTTCGATATGAAAGCCAGGATAGTAGCGCTGTGAGAAGGAACCTGGGTAGTAAGGTTACTTCGATATGAAAGCCTGGATAGTAGGGCTGTGAGAAGGAACATGGATAGTTGGGTTACTTCGATATGAAATCCTCGATAGTAGGGCTGTGATAAGGAACCTGGATAGTAGGGTTACTTCGATATGAAAACCTGGATGGTAGGGCTGTGAGAAGGAACCTGGATAGTAGGGTTACTTCGATATGAAATCCTGGAATGTAGGGTTACTTCGATATGAAAGCCTGAATAGTAGGGCTGTATGAAGAAACCTGGATAATAGGGTTACTCTGATATGAAAGCTTGGATAGTAGGGCTGTGAGAAGGAACCTAGATAGTAAGGTTACTTCGATATGAAAGCCTAGATAGTAGGGCTGTGAGAAGGAACCTGGATAGTAGGGTTACTTCGATATGAAAGCCTGGATAGTAGGGTTGTGAGAAGGAACCTGGATAGTAGGGTTACTTCGATATGAAATCCTGGATAGTAGGGCTGTGAAAAGGAACCTGGATAGTAGGTTTACTTCGATATGAAAGCCTGGATAGTAGGGCTTTGAGAAGGAACCCAGGTAGTAGGCTTACTTCGATATGAAAGCCTGGATAGTAGGGCTTTGAGAAAGAACCTGGGTCGTAGGGTTACTTCAAAGTGATAGTATAGATTAGTTGACCCATTTGATTTCGGGAACCGAGTTTCCATTAGTCGTCTTTAGATGTGATATGTATAACTGTTGAATTTGTTAAAGCTAATCGTCTTTTCTTGAAAAGATATCAGGGTTAGTTATATGCGATGTATGAAATGCAGGGTGAGATAAAGTTCTCAAAATAAATGAGATTATGCTGTACATGACACGTATGCGTATGTCATGATGTATGTTTATGAAATTCTATCCGGGTATGGTCGCGTCTGGGAAAATAAATCTCTTACGGTTGTTGGGGATTTATAAATATTCTGTCGGGACGAGATATTGGAGAATAACTCTGCGGTGACCAAACTTAGGGAGAGGAGATACTCTGTTGGTAGACCCGCTGATCTGGAGGAATAAACTTAGCTGGGGATGAAATTCCGTTGCTGGAGATGATGAGCTCTGTTGGAGATTGAGCTTCTGTATCTGTAGAAATAAACTCCGCTTGGGGGATGAAATTTATTGAATCGCCCGCGATCATGAACTTCGGTTAGGGATAGTTATGTCCTGTTTCGGGGAAGTTGACATCAATGCATTTGGATACTTTTACTCTGTGGGGGAGTGTATGTACCAATAATTATGTTCCCAAACTAGCTCTATCCCGGTACCTGCTGGGCAAAGTATCTGTAGGGTTTGGAACTTCTTGTTTTTTCCTATTTCTGGAATTACGAGTAATTGTCTTTTGTTTCTTATGTAAATATTTATGAGCAGCAATTATTTTCAAATGCATATATAAAAAATAAGTCATTGGACGTTCTCGCAAAACAAAACAGAAAAAGAAAAATAGACTGAAGTTTCTTGTGAAAATTACTTGTATTGATTTTTGAAGTTGGCCTGTAATAGGCGTTTTTGTACAAAGAGGCTGACGCGCTAGTAAGAGAACGCCGCTGAAAGAAATTACAATTTGCGTAAAAGAAAGAAAAACAACTATGTGAAAAAACCCCATTGGGTTCCAACTCTGCTATTGCCTTTATATCTTCAAGCGTCTCATCACTTTGCTACTTGGCCGAAGGTTGATCAAATTGGTTGGCGTCGTCCGAGCTTGATAGTCGATACCAAAGTCTGGTCGCAAGATGATCCAATGAGACATAGTGATACGCTTCAATCCCTAACTTTTTCTTGGATTTCCCTTTCGGGTTTTCAATCCACCGGGATACCCTTTTTTGCCCAAGCCTCCCTTTCGGGTTTTCGACTTGTCGGGTGTACAATTTTTTTCATTTTCATCCATTACTTTTGCCCGAACCCTTTTGGTTCGCCGGGAAGCCCTTATTTTTTCCTAGGCCAGTCGACCTAGCGAGTCTTTGATTATGCGTAGTATCTTTTCACTATGTCTGCATTGATAGGGTGAGGAAGGTCGTCACCATCCATGGTGGTTAGAATCATAGCTCCTCCCGAGAAAATGTTCCTATCCACAAATGGCTCTTCGTACATGGGGGTCCATTTGCCCCTGGGATCACCTTGCGGCAGTATGATGCGTTTGATCACTAGATCCCTGACTTGATATTCTTGGCGCCTGACTTTCTTGTTAAAAGCCTTGATCATTCGCTTTTGATACGTCTAACCGTGGCAGATAGCAGTAAGTCTCTTTTCATCGATTAGATTTAGCCTATCAAGTCGGGTTTAGATCCAGTCGTCTTCGTTCAAACCTGTATCCTTCATAATCCTGAGAGAAGGTATCTGGACTTCAATGGGTAAGACTACCTCCATGCCATATACCAGAGAGTAGGGTGTCTCCCCTGTCGACGTCCGTGCTGAGGTAAGGTACCCATGAAGAGCGAATGGTAACATCTCATGCCAGTCTTTATACGTCATTGTCATCTTCTGCACAATCTTCTTGATGTTCTTGTTAGCTGCTTCAACAGCGCCATTCATCTTCGGCTGGTAGGGAGAAGAATTATGGTGTTGTATCTTGAACTGTTTACAGAGCTCGGTGATTATTGTATTGTTGAGATTCGTACCATTCTCAGTAATAATTCTCTCTGGCACACCATATCGACAGATCAGATTGTGTCAGATAAACCACGCCACGACATTCTTGGTTACTGTAGCGAAGGAAGCTGCCTCAACCCACTTCGTGAAGTAATCAATGGATACTAAGATGAAGTGATGTCCATTGGAAGCGGTGGGCCTGATTTCTCCGATCATGTCGATGCCCCACATTGTAAAGGGCCGCAGAGCTGTCAAGACGTTCAAGGGGACCAGAGGCATATGCACCTTATCGGCGTAGATTTGGCACTTATGACAGGTTCGAGAGTGCTGATAACAATCGTCTTCCATAGTGGACCAATAATATCCTGCCCGTAGGATCTTCTTAGCCACGGTATGTCCACTAGAATGGGTTCCGAAGGTTCCTTCATGTAGATATGTCATGATCCTTTCTGCTTCATTTTTGTCTACACACCGTAATAGTGTGGAGTCATGGTTGTGTTTATAGAGGATCCCATTACTGAGGAAGAACTTTGCAGTGAACCTTCTCAAAAACTTCTTATCATTGACAGATTCCCCTTCGGGATACTCTTGAGCCTCGAGATACCTTTTAACTTCATGAAACCAGGGTTTGTTTTCCACTCCCTCGGTATCGATTTCACAGCAGTGTGTTGGTTCATCTAACCTCTCAACTGTAATCTGGGGAGCTTCATTGTCGCACCTAACCTTGAACATAGAAGACATGGTAGCTAGCGCGTCCGCTAACTGGTTCTCCTCTCGTGGGAAATGTTCAAAAGTTACCTCCTCAAAGTGTGGGAGCAATGCCAGTACATACTCTTTGTAAGGAATGAGATTCGGGTGCTTCGTATCCCACTCGCCTTTGATCTGACTTATCACCAAAGCGGAATCCCCGAATACAATTAAGAACTTAATCCTCAGGTCAATAGCAGCTCGAAGACCCATGATACATGCTTCATACTCCGCCATGTTGTTGGTGCAGTTGAAACATAATCGGGCAGTGAACGGAGTATGACAGCCCTCGGGAGATATGATTACAGCTCCAATGTCGTTTCCCAGTGCGTTTGAGGCTCCATAAAAGTACATAGACCATTGGGATCCCTCCTCAGGTCCTTCATCCGGTCCAGGTTCTTCGTAGTCAGTCACTAACATGATATTCTCATCCGGAAACTCAAAATTCATGGACTGGTAGTCGTCCACGGCCTGATAAGCCAAATGATTAGCCAGTACACTCCCTTTTATGGATTTTTGGGTTGTATATTGTATGTCGTACTCAGTTAAGATCATTTTCCACCTTGATATCCTTCCGGAGAGAGCAGGCTTCTCAAAAATATACTTGATCGGATCCATCTTCGATATCAACAAGGTAGTGTGAGTCAGCATATACTGTCTCAGTCGGCGAGCAACCCATGCCATAGCGCAACAAGTTTTATCGAGCAATGAGTATCGTGTCTCAAAGTCAATAAACGTTTTTCTAAGGTAGTATATTGCGTGCTATTTTCGACCAGACTCGTCATGCTGGCCCAACACACACCCCATTGAATTGTCTAGCACTGTCAAGTATAATATCAAAGGTCTTCTTTCAACTGGAGGCATCAGAATTGGCAGTTCTTGAAGGTATTCTTTGATTCTTTCAAAAGCGGTCTGGCATTCATAATTCCACTTTACCACTTGATATTTCTTCAGAAGCTTGAATATTGGCTCAAAAGTAGCAGTCAGATGTGAAATGAACTTGGCGATATAATTCAGAAGTCCCAAGAAATCTCTAACTTCTTTCTCTGCGCGGGGAGCCGTCATCTCTTGTATGGCCTTTACCTTCGCAGGGTCTACCTGAATACCCTTGTCACTGACGATGAAACCCAAAAGCTTACCAGACCCCCGAAGATACACTTGTTCGGATTCAACCTCAGCTTGTATGTCTTCAACCTGTCAAACAATTTCTGGAGATGATCAAGGTGCTCTTCCTCAGTCTGAGACCTGGCTATCATGTAATCAACATAAACTTCGATCTCGTGGTGAATCATATCATGGAACAAAGCGACCATGGTGCGCTGATAGGTTTCCCCAATGTTCTTCAACCCAAAAGGCATCACCTTGTAGCAGAAAGTTCCCCATTGTATGACGAAGGTCGTCTTCTCCATGTCTTCAGGAGGCATTTTGATCTGGTTGTAGCCAGAGAAACCATCCATGAAGGAGAATATTTCTTGTTGTGCGGTATTTTCGACCAGAACATCAATGTGAGGAAGTGGGAAGTCATCTTTGGGGCTTGCCCGGTTCAGATCTCTGTAATCCACACACATATGTACCTTACCGTCCTTCTTAGGTACCGGAACAACGTTGGTAACCCACTGTGGATATGAAGTGACAGCTAAGAATCCAGAGTCGAATTGTTTCATGACCTCCGCCTTGATCTTCTCTGACATTTCAGGGCGCATACGACGGACCTTCTATTTAACCGGAGGACAGTCTTCTTTAGTCGGCAGGCGATGTACCACAATATCAGTGTCCAAACCAGGCATGTCTTCATAGGACCAGGCAAAGATTTCAACATAGTCGTGCAACATTTGTATCAACCTCTGTTTGACGCTAAGCTCCATATTTGCACCTATTTTAACCTCTTTTCGGTCTTCCTCAGTACCCAAATTCACTGTCTCAACCGGCTCTTCATGAGGTTGTATGGCCCTTTCTTCCTGCTGTAGTAGTCTAGCAAGTTCTCCAGGCACCTCACATTGATCCTCACCTTCATCCTCGGCTTAGTTGATCGGATTTTTGAAGTCATAACTGGAAATAGCAGAGCTGTTATCAATGGGATCCAGAGTGGATATGGATCTGCATTATGATATGTGAGTGTGTGTAAGAGAATAGTTGTTTTGATAAGTGAAAACAGGAAAGAAAAACAGAGAGCGCAAAAATTTTATGCAAGAAAACGTCCAATGCTTTATTAATGATATATGAAATGACAAATAATAGCCCTCACAAGCAAAGCCAATGTGCCTCGGGCAAGGCACGGGGCTGTAAAGTTTTAAATTGTTCATTACAAATCTCAAAGCAGGTAAGTCAATTACTGCGGAATAAAAGAAACAGGTATAAAGTCCCTAGTCATCCATTTACTCGGTCCAGCGTTGGTAGTTAGGTAGATCCAGTTGTCAATGTTTGAGTCCTCCTTGCTGTCTTCAATGGCGTTAATTCCCTGATTACTGATGTGTAGGGGAGGTCTTCCATCCCGAGCGCGTCTAACAGCCCTTTGAGCCCCTATAGTAAAGCCCAAACCAAATTTGTCAGTTTTCTGAGTGAAATCAGGGAGCTGACCCCAATTGGTACACCCACCTTCTTCAACCACAGCCTTGGCGTCCTTGAGAGAAGCCATCTTCAAAGTAGGTTTGTTGGTAGTAGTTTCGATTGATGCCAAGATCTGAGGGACCTCTTCGAAATTCTGACAAGGAGTTTCTATGAATTCCCCGTCCATCTCTACATAGTGGAAGGAATTGAGGTGGCTCACCATATATTCTTCTTCACCCCGCACTATGACAATCTTTCCTTTCACCGGATACCTCAGCATTTGATGGAGTGTGGAAGTAACTGCCCCAGCCTCGTGGATCCAAGGACGACCCAGCAAACAAGAATACGACGGCCTGATATCCATCATATAGAAGGTGGACCCAAAAGTCTGAGAACCCACTTTGACAGGGATGTCCACCTCCCCGTGCACCATTCTCTTCGATCCGTCAAAAGCCCTTACCACAATGTTACTAAGATTTAGAGTTAGATCCTCGCAATCCAACCGGTCCAACGCCTTCTTCGATAGAACATTCAGTAAAGACCCAGTATCTACCAGCACATGAGCCATAATGGTTCCCCTACATTCAATCGAGACATTCAGAGCATCATTATGCTTCCTTCCCTTTGGTGTCAAGTCTGCATCTGAAAACCCAGCCCATTATCAGCAGTCAGGCTGGCCACACAATCTTTAAATTGATCAGCTGAAGTCTCTTGCGGCACATGCGCAGTCTTGAGGAATGCAATCAAAGCCTTTGCATGGCCTTTGGAGCACAACAGCAGGGATAACATGGATATCTTCGATGGGGTCTGCCCAGCTACTCGACCACATTGTAGTCGCTCTTCTTAATGATTTTCAGCATTTCCTCCATTTCTTGCTTAGAGGCTTCCACAAAATATTTCTTAAGCGACTCTGTCTGGGCAGGCTCACCTATAATCTCCTTGCCGCGGGTATCAAACGATTCACTGACAGGGGTAATAACTGGAGTAAGAACAGGAACAGTAGTTGATGTACTAGCAGGAACATCAGATGGAATGACAATAGGCTTGTTGACAGTCTTTGGGGAAATCTCGGGAGAGGAAAACCCTTCCACTTCGGGTAACTTTGTTGGTTCCGACAATGTTACCAATATCAGGATCAACTTCTTCATCTTTCAAATCTTGTTTGATGCCATGATAGTACACATCGGCACCATAATGCCAGGGGACAGCTTTGTCCGAGATATACAGGACAGGACCAGGAACAGTGATTATCATCAGAGCGATTCTTGGAGCATATGTAATCCTAACAGGTCTTCTTGAGGAGACCTTGGAAGGATTGGCGGAAATGGTTATAATGGCAATGTATTCAGATGGAATAGCGGGAACCAAAGTTTTCTCAAACAAAATTACTTTGCTATCTATCAGGCGTTGAACACCTAATTTCAGCAAACGGAAACCAGAAGGCAGAAACGAACACATGTGGCAACCTTCACCATAACTTAGAAATAAACCGGCCAACAGAAAATTCTTCTTGACAGTCATGAGAGGATTAGAAACTTCATCGACATAGGTAACAAACAAATCGGTGTCAACAGCATTAACTCCACGACCGTGTTTAGGCATGGGAGCAGTTATGACGTTGGGCTTCTCCGGAGCATCAAAATCTATTTCCTTGGCTTCAATCAAGTCTTGTACTTTGTTCCTCAGAGCCCAACAGTCATTTGTATCGTGGCCAAGACTCTCAGAATGATAGGCACACCGGGAATTCGAATTAAATCGGGGAGTTGTAGTGTTTGGATTCTTGGGAGCCTCCTTCAAGGTTGCCAAGTTGGATCTCATCAGGTGAGGTAGCACTTCAGCCAAGGTCATGTTGATTTGGGTAAACTTCCGTTGTTGTCTTTCCACCCTTTGTTGATTGTTGCATTGTGGAGCAACTATAGGTCTAGGTATCATCATTGTACTTACTGTCTGACGATGCTCGACTCTGTTTTAACCCCTCGGGTTGTAGATGGCACTGGCTTCCTTCTTACCAGTGAAAGGATTTTTTACCTAACTCGAAGAGGCATCCTTCTATATTTTTCCACTTCAAATCCTAGCTTCTACTCTTTCTCCAATTAGGATCAGCTCGGTGAAACCAGCTGATGAGCTTTCGATCAAATGATTGAAAAATGGACCAGATAGCGTCCCCAGAACATATCAACCAACTCCCTATCAAACAACGGGGGTTGGACTCTCCCAGCCAAGTCTCTCCATTTTTGTGCATAGTCTTTAAAGCCTTCACTTTCCCCCATGGAAATACTCTAGAGTTGAGTACTAGTAGGAGAAAGGTTGGCATTATATTGATACTGCTTGTAGAAAGCAGCAGCCAGATCTTCCCAGTTTCGGATATTTGTTCCCTCTAGCTGGTAGAACTATTCAAGCTGAGTCCCTGACAGACTATCTTGAAATAAATGAACCCACATATTTCTATCAGCGGTGTGGGGTTGGATCTTTCTGACATAATAACAGAGATGGAGTTTTGGACATGACACCTCATCATACTTAGCAAAAACTAGAGCTTTGAACTTCAGCGAGATGACCACTCCCGACACTAATCCCAATTCTTTGAAATCCAGTCCAGGTATCCTCTGAACTTCCATGGCACTCAGACGATCTTCCAACTGTTTGTATTTATCCTCAGGAGGAGGATATTGCTCATCATTGTAATCGGTATCATTGTCAGAAACTGCAGGACTAGGGTCCTTCTCTTCTTCCTGATTCTCCCCCTCCTTAGATGAAGAGGTCAGATCGACTTGTCGCTTCAACCGCTCTCCAAATCTTCTGCCCATATTCAGAATACCGGCAGCCTTTTTCTTTTTCATTTTTTCTTTCTAGATTAGGGCTTTCAGATCCTCCTGCCCTTTTGCCAGACTTATGAACATTTGTTGGAACTGGGCGTTTTGTGCCTGAAGGTCCTTGATGGTTTGCTCGGAAGACATTTCATGCTGAAATACACAGTGAAGAAGATGAGAAACCTGTAATGGTACATGTAATGATGTGTATGATAATGGGATGCACATGCAATGATTTCAAATACTCCGGGAAATTTAAATTTGCGAACCAAAATAAACAAAAACTTTATTAGCTGAATTTGAAGTTCAAATGCCTTTTAGGCGTTACAATTAAAAATAAATCTGAAACTATAAAAGACATCAAGATTCCCATGGATGCTCCCTCTTTGTGCCGAGATAATCATTCAGTCCTTTTTCCTCATGGAGTTGCTTTGTGAGCTCTAAAACTTTCCTCTCCTGAGCATGTAACTGATCCCTGTAAGTATCCCGCTCCTTCATCAACTGAATCCAAGACCTCTATAATTCCCCAAGATCCGTGGGCATATAAGGATAGAGAACCGTGTAAGGAATGCCTTCTTCAGTAGTGGGTTCCACAATCACTGGTAAAATGACCACATAGGGCATCATAAGCTTCTGGGCACGAGCTCTTACCCATTGGAGGTAAGGTTCCATATGAATGGAAGTTTTTGGCCCCAAAGTCTGGGTGCCAGACCTGTCTACCATGCCCCAAGCTCGTATGAACCTCCAGTGATACTCGTGAACATCATCCTCATAGTTGAATACAATGCCCTTGATAAGCAACTCATGGGGACCATCCCTTCGAGCTTAACCAAATTGTCACAGAGCTAAACAAGGATTGTAGGTTATACCTCCTCTAATACCAAGTAATGGGACATTAGGGTACTCCCCGCAGCGGTCAATAATAGCATTGTTTTCCATAGCTCGAGAACACCAAAGAATATATGTATGAGCGAGTGACGTTATCCTTTGCGACCAACCCAAACCTTCTTCATTCTTCAGTATGGACTTAGGGAGGTGAGAAATAAACCACCTCGACAGCAATGGCATGCAGCACATTAGAGTCCCTCTTCTCTTTATGGTACGAGTATGGAGAGTGTGCAAAATATCTCTGAGCAAGGTAGGCACAGGGTTGCAGAAGAGAAAAACCTTGATAGCATTCACATCTATGAATGAGTCCGGATTAGGGAATAGGACTAACCCATAGATTAGAAGATCCAAGACCTTCTCAAAAGCCTGAAAATCCATATCATCCCAAAATAGCTGGGCCTTATCTATCAGAAACTTAGCTAGAAAACCCTTGACTCCGCTTCTTGTTTCCCAATTGGATACCACGTCGGCCCGTTTCAGATGCAAAGCTGAGGCAATGACTTCTGGCTTAGGAACCTCTTCTAGACCTGTGAAGGGTAATTGTTCAAGAATGGGTATATCCAACAGCTGAGAGAATTCTTCCAAGGTAGGCACCAACTGATAATCTGGAAAGGTGAAGCAGTGGTGCTTGGGATCAAAGAACTGAAAGAGTACACTCGTCATCTTTTCATCAAAGTTTGAAGTAAACAGGTTGAGAAGTCGACCGCGTCTCTTAGTGAACGCATAAGTTTCAGAAACCCTTGATGCTAGCTCTTTGAGTTGGGAAGGTATCTTCACAAAGATGATTCGAATAGTGTTTCTGCAAACGGAAGCCATGATCTGCAAAACAGAACAAAGATAAATTCCCTTGGTCTTTGAAATGGTTAGTGTAATAAGAATGTATGCTATGTTATGATGCATGATGTCATGAGAAAACACAGGTATAGCAAACACAGTCAAATCACACCAATTCCTTAGGTTTAACGCTTGCATGAGGTCAAAGGTAATACCCTCTTGAAGTTTAGTTAGTTTCAAACCTGTCTCAATATCACTGACCATCCTTTATCGGGCATTGTCTCAGCTCAAGCAATCTTTTCTTGCGGCTGAAATATCCCGAAAGTCTAATCTCAATGAGTGTAGCATCAAGTATCAACCAATCCTCAGCTCTGCACCGAAGCCGGCTATCTCACTACTTTCTAATGGCCGAGTTTGTTCAACTAAGGTTCTAAGGTCCGTTAGTGCTTCACGACACCACGCGGCGGCCCTGTATTCTCCTCGTTTCCCCATGAAGGATACTGGTACCAACCAAAGTGCCACACCAACACATCCGTCGCTTAAACCATATCAGTCTACGCTGTACAGTCTCCACGATCTATTGCGGTTTACCTAATGAGTGCCCCCAGATCCGGGTGTAGGATCTATAGTAACCCCAAACAAACCCTCAAAAGTAAAGCAATCAAGACAATCAAGAGAAGCAATTTAATGACATAGATCCTAAGGTATACCCCACTTATCCTTCCCCAATAGAGTCGTCAGTTCTGTGATACGGTGGCAGAACCGACTGTTAATACTGGTTTTCGTTTTACGCTTTTTGTTCACAAAATGTCGCGGTAAGCAAGAGTCACCACCGACTTTTAATTCATCCAATCATGGAAAAGGAAAAAGAATAGAAAAAACCATTTTTCGAGATATTCTGAGTACGAGGGGTAGATTATAGAAAGGGAAGGTGTTAGCACCCTTTCTATCCATAGTTATCTACTGAATCTTAGGTACTTTCTCATCTTTCAAATTGCTTGTGTGTGTTTGTCTTGAAAATGTTTTTACTTCGTGGTAACCCTTGTATCAGTCCTCAAGGGTGTGACGAAGTTTGTTTTGAAAATTTGTTTTGAAAGGTGTTTATGTGAAAAGTTTTTATTGAGCAAGTACTTAAGATTCTACCTACTCGAAAAAAAGATTGTTCATTCTCGTTTCCTTTAGACAGCGCTATCCTACTATTAAGGAGTAGGTAGCACCGTCGTTGGAGTTTGTAAGGGACATTCGAAAGGGACAAGTACAATCGCTAAAGCAATAGTTAGAAAAATTTATTAGTAACTCAGAGTCTTAAGATCTTTCCGAGGCAACATTTCTGAGGCAACATTTCCGAGGCAACATTTAGATCTCTTAGACAGGAGGGCAAGCACTAAAATATCCTATGCTTAATGATTGTTTACCAAAGGCAACCGAAGTGAGGTAAACCCTAGGAGTGAATATGTGCATATGAATTGTTTCAGTTATTTAATCTTTGCACATTTAGGTGATATACCATTTTAATTTCCAGATATTCTTGTCATACAATCCTATTAGCATACATCTAGACAGTTAAATATTTGCAGGAATTTAAAAGTGAGAGAAAATAAACCTAGCTATTACAAGGCTTCGGTGGATGGGGATTAATTACATAACCAAAGAATCAGGGACAAAGCGATAAATAAAAACCCTAGTTTAACTATTACAAACCATTGACAGTTACAAAAATAATGGAAAAAGAAATAATTAAATGTGCGGCGAGTTAAATACGAGGGATGTTGAAAAATAACCTAAACCCTAATTGAAAGAAAAAAAGATTTATGTACATGTTTATTTATTGAAGAAAACAAAGAAATTGCAAATTAAATAAAACCCTAATTTCTAATTTCTTTTTAATTATGAAAAAAAAGTATTTAAGTTAACCTAAATAATTAAAATAAATATTTTAAAAAATGATTTTGGTGTATTTTTAAAGAAAATTAATTAAATCATGTACAATTCAAATCCTAAGTCTAATTATTTTTAATTATAAAAGGAGATTAAATTTCCCTAAGTCAATTAAACTAAATTAATTAAGAAATAAAATATTTTTATTAAAAAAAGATTTTTATGTATTTTTTTATTTATTTTGATTTTGTAGAAGAATAACAATTTTGTGTTAATTAATTAAAACAAATAAAATAAATTAATTAAAGAAATTGAAAAGAAAATAGAAAAGAAAATGCAAACTGGGCCTGTATGCTAGCAAATGGGGGTGCAAATTTGAATTTCCCAAGCCCAAAAACACTTCAAGCCTGGTCAGCCTTTGATTCCTTGTAGCATTGACTTGAGGGTGCATCATGGTCCCTCGCTGCTTGAGCGTTAGATCTGATGAAATAAAGAGAATTGTTGGGACCTGGGATCGAACCCAGGTCCTTATAATCCCCACTAACGCGCTTCACCATCTGAGCCATGTGACTAGTTTGTTAGTATAATAACAACAATTAATGTTATATAAAAAGTAAGTGGATTAATGAATAAAAGAAAAAACGTGCGCCAGCTTTCAAACAGTCCAATGATGATTGGACACGTTATCTTCTTCTTCCTCATCCGTTTTTTTAGGCATATAACCTATACCTACGGACAACTTCCATAGCTAAAAACCTGTGCAATTCAAAAATTCACAAAACGCAATATAAATAGAATTGAAGACCATGGTTCAACCGGTCATGATGTCCCGGTCATCCCAGTATCGAGCTTGAGGTCTAATTTTGCCTGTAGCCAAAAACCCCAAAACGCATATGGAAACCCTAACAATGGCAAGTGCAGATATAGGTTTCAAAAATGCAATTAAATTATTCAGTTAGCTTGCAAACACGATGAGGATCACAAATATGCCAATTAAATGTATTAACAATGCAGGAATTGATGTAATCGTTTTCAAAAAATAAGGAAAACGGTGATGTTCATACAATCTATTTATGGGCGTGAAAGGGCTTGTGATTGATTGGAAAAGCTTCCTAAGACGTTCAACAATCGATTGGCAATGCAGGGATGGCTTGAGATGGCCTATGGAGCAAGATTGGATATGCACTTTTCTTTGAAAATTTCAAGTTTTGTTCTTCTTGTTCACGCCTGCAAAACCTTGTTTTTTGCTTTATTCTTGTCCAATATATATCTAGGAATGAATTAGGGTTACAAACTTGGATTGAATCTTTGCAATTATGGGAGATTTGATTTTATTTTCAAGCTACATGTAAACTTTCTATTTTGAGCCAAATCTTCCCTTTCTTGTACCAATTATACTTGATTCGTTTTTGCCTTGATAATTCAGCATATTTTGATCGCCAACCTGTCCAAAAACCAAATCAAATCATATCTTTGCTATTATTCATCAATTATTTGATTTAATTTAATTTTTAATTAATAAAAAATAAAAATAAACTGAAAAATGAATAAAATAATGCGTGGGTTAATATTTGGGTCGTGGACCATGTAATAAGTGAGGTGCAAGCATAAAAAGTTAGGCCCATTTGGTAAAAAATGCATTTTTGAGCATATTTGACTTTTGGCAATTTTGCAAAAAGGGTCAACTTTGACAAGGCATATCTCCTCCAATTTTAACCTTAGAGAGGTGTTCTTAGACTTTTTAGAAAGCTTAGGATGTCTCCTAAGCAACCCTTTTGGTATAATCTCAATTGAGTCTTCCATGAGCTTTGGATGGAAAATTTCTAAAGCATGTGGAAGTTATGCTTGGTCAAAGTTTGGTTGACTTTTACTAAGAAACCCTAATTTAGCAACTTTTGGGTTTTGATGAATTTGGAGCATTCCTTGTGGAATAATGATCAACCTTTGATCAAATGATGAAATTAACTTCAAAATGTTAATGTTGACCAAAAATCTTGAAGTTTTACTGTATGTGGGTCACAGTTGACTTTTGACCTAATACAGTCGATTCTCAAGCATCTGAGTAGTTGACTGAGCAAAATTCTTGTGCAAGGAATGAAACTTTACATGTGGGGTCTTGAGAACATATTAAGACCATGGAGAGCATATGAGGCCTTTGTGGTTCACCCATCTTGATGAAAATGGAAATCCTAATTTGAGGTACACTGCCTTAGGAGAGAGTTTGTCTGGTCCACTCTTGGGCAACCTTGAGCAAATTGAAGATCTCAATGGACATGTATTGAGTAAAATGAGAAGGAAAATTTTGGGGTAAAACATGGAGTTATAAGGAATATAATCCCTATTCAACCCCTTTGATCCAAAGAAGTAGGAGTTTTCTTTTTCGCACAAATTGAAACCTTTAATCATAACCTGGGGCAGGGTAGTTTCTCAGCTAATTCAAATGCGCGTTCAGTCACAAGCTTTCACTTCGTACATAACGAGTGACATCAAAAACATCCTTCTGAATCAAAAAATAGTGATGGTTACCTGTAAAATAGGTAGTCGTTATCTCTCAAAGAGAAGCCCACTGAGTCAAAACCTACAAAGGAGACTTAAGAAAAACTGGGGCATCTTGCTGACTGTAGTCCCAAAACAAAAAAGTCAGGAAAAAATTAGGGATAATAAATCAAAAAGAGGTTGCTACAAATCCTAGACAACAGAAAAATGTTGCAAAAATGACTGCCTTCTCAAATAAACTTAATTTATCCGAACCATCACCAAAATGTCATTCCAGATTCAATAGGAGTTCAAACGCACAATTAACTGAGTTTAGGATTGGAAGAATGAGTGGGTACAAATAAACTTTGAGCCTTATCCTTTGTTTCTTAAACCTTGAACCAGGCTACCTTACAACCCCTTAAAAGTCCTATTTGAAGCATGGGTTAGTTCGAAAGCATATTATTACAAAAGGTATCATGACTCCTGTAAGGCTTACGGAAAATCTTGAGTCGAATTCATATTCTTACAAAATTCTTTTGTCTGCTAAAAAATACATTTTCAAAACTTCAACATAAACATAAACTTTACATTATTTGAATACTGTTGTTTGCATATAGCCAATTGTTTGACAACGGAGAAATTCGCACGGAGAATATCCAATGAACGAAAATTCTCTCAATAAACAGAATCACTTCAAATTGAAAGAGGCTTCCAATGACAAATCTCCCATGAACAAGGGGGCATGACATGATATTGTCCAACTCATCAGTAGCAGTCAAGTCAAGATTCCAAGAAATCTCTAATAAAGTCCTGAATAGCCAGGGGCAGATCTCCATCTGAATCACTTGGGGAATTGAACATGAATTCCAACAAAAGGTCACACACGACCAAGCAAACATTTTCTGGCAACACTACAACACTTACTATTATGGACCGTGACAAATCCTCACGAAGTCTTTTCATAAGATGATCCCAGTGAAGTCGCCAGAGCCACCTCTATAAGGTTATCCCAACAGATTTGGATTCATGCAACCCCCAGCCAGAGTTTCAATCTTTGGAAAACCCAATCCCCAGCCGAGTTGGTCTTAAAAGAAAAAGCCTTGCGGACTTCTACCTAAAGAAGTCACCTCCCCAGCAGGTCGTCAAAATACTTTCTTCAACAGGGTTCATTTCCCCAACAAACTATAAATTCCTCAGCTTGAGTTGACCTCTCATACTATCACAAATCAATAGACAAAATCCCTTAACCTACGGTTAAGTCATTACAACCCCCAATGGAGTCTTTACTATCACCAGAGGTTATTGTAAAGCCTAGAACCCGACCAGATAACAGTTGACTCCATTCTTTCAAAGCAAGTTACTACAAAGCCTGAACCCAACTAGAAAACAATTTTAAGTTACTAAAGCCTAGAGCCAACCAAATAATAGTTTAGCTTCCTTAAATTATTGCAAACCCTAGACCCGACCAGAAAAAAATTTTAAGTTACTAAAGCTTGGACTTGACTAGATAATAGTTTGACTTCTTCAATTGTTGAAGCCTGGATTTCGACCAGATAACAGTTCGAGTTGCTGAAACCCGGACCCGAACAGATACCAGTTAACCTTAATATCAAATTACTGTGAAGCCTGGATTTTGACCAGATAGTAGTTTGAGTTGCTGAAACCTGGACTTGACCAGATACCAGTTAACCTCAAGATCAAATTGCTGAAACCTGGACCCGACCAGATAACAGTTCGAGTTGCTGAAACCTGGACCCGACCAGATAACCATTCGAGTTACTACGAAACCTGGACCCAACCAGATAATGTTTTAACTTCTTTGAATCACTAACAAAATTCCTCTTCCCTAGTAGAGTTTTCCACTATCCCCAGTGAGCTGCTACAAAGCCCGGAAGCCGACCAGATAACAGTTAACTTCCTTATCCCTAACAAGTTGTTAACTTCCATTAGCTCCAATCAAGAGATAACTCCCCAGTAGAGTAACGGACAACTAAAACTCCTGAACTCCGTTCCCCAAGCAGGAATCAACACTCTCCACAGAGTTTCACTCAATAAAAATCAACGTCCCCCAACGGATTTCTCCTCAAACAAGAAAAAGGGGAATCCCCAATGGAGACATTCTAAACGAGGTCTGAAGATGTGCATACTCTTCATCCCTAACAACAGTTAGGGATTTAACTTCCCAAGGCTCCCCAGCACTTGTCAAGGATTTATTTTCCAAGACAAAGATACATTTCAACAACATTCATAGCATATACATACGAGGCGCATATAGGATAACCTCATTTTTTAGAACATCATTACACAATGCATTTTATACATCATGACATATATATACAAAACACATATAACACAACCTTATTTATTTTGAGAATATCATTATGCAAAATGCATGCATTATGATATTACATACAACTAACTCTTTACCTTTTCAGGAAAAGATCAATCAACAGATGAACGTCATCAACTATCTGTAAACTTTTCCAAGACAAGATCAAGATTGGTTTTTTTCTGATACTTGTTGAAGTAGTAGTCGTAAAATTCCTTCATTATCTGTTGAAGTAGTAGTCGTCAGATTCCTTCACTGCCTGTTGAAGTAGTAGTCGTCAAAGATTCCTTCATTACCTGTTGAAGTAGTAGTCATAAGATTCCTTCATTGCTTGTTGAAGTAGTAGTCGTAAGATTCCTTCATTACCTGTTGAATTAGTAGTCGTCATATTCCTTCATTACCTGTTGAAGTAGTAGTCGTAAGATTCCTTCATTGCCTGTTGAAGTAGTTGTTGTAAGATTCCTTCATTACCTGTTGAAGTAGTAGTCGTCAGATTCCTTCATTACTTGTTGAAGTAGTAGTCGTAAGATTCCTTCATTTCCTGTTAAAGTAGTAGTCGTCAGATTCCTTCATTACCTGTTGAGGTAGTAGTCATCAGATTCCTTCATTACCTATTGAAGTAGTAGTCGTAAGATTCCTTCATTTCCTATTGAAGTAGTAGTCGTAAGATTCCTTTATTACTTGTTGAAGTGGTAGTCATAAGATTCCCTCATTACCTGTTGAATTAGTAGTCGTCAGATTCCTTCATTAACTGTTGAAGTAGTAGTCGTCAGATTCCTTCATTGTCTGTTGAAGTAGTAGTCGTAAGATTCCTTCATTACTTGTTGAAGTAGTAGTCGTAAGATTTCTTCATTACCTGTTGAAGTAGTAGTAGTCAGATTTCTTCATTACCTGTTGAAGTAGTAGTCGTAAGATTCCTTCATTACCTCTTTAAGTAATAGTCATAAGATTCCTTCATTACCTGCTAAAGTAGTAGTCGTTAAAGATTCTTTCATTACCTGTCGAAGTAGTAGTAGTCAAAGATTCCTTTATTACCTGTTGAAGTAGTAGTCGTTAAATATTCCTTCATTATAGGTCGCAGTTAAGCTTTATACTTGCCAGCAGTCACTTTGGATGGCATCTATAAGCCCATCTCTGATAGCTCTTTATCACCTCTCCAAATGGCATCTACAATCCCATTCCCGACACAATCAACTAACACATCAGCGAGTGCAAATTTCTGGGCACTCTAGTGTTCAATCATCTTCCACCTTCAAGTCACGAATGGCGTATCTGCCAATCTAACTCTTCAGGTTTAAGAAGATTTAACAGGGGAAGCTGTTGTACCCCAAAATTTATCCTCTCCTTTTTCAAAACACTTCTCATGATCAATGGATTGAAAGTTGAAATTTGGTCAACTGATGAAAAAGTCAATTGTACACTGAAAAGTCAAACTTTGACTTTTTGATCAAAATCAAATTCCAAAAATCATATTTCATCAAGACATGTAGAAATATAAAGCTTGATCATCAAGAAATCAAGAAAGTCAAAAGTCAATGTGAAAAGTCAAACTCTTCAAGACTTAGAAATTTTTCTAAGTGTTTTTATACATGATAATTTCATGTCTTCATGCTAATTTTTCATCATGATCCAAGATGATTCAAGGAAAACTTCCAACATGAAATTTGTAGATCTCGATGAGATCTAAAACTTTGTAGGGCAGTACTTTTTCTAGAAAGGCTTGAATTTTTTGTTATAATTTCATGAAGTCATGGCATTTTTGAATAAACACTTAGAGAAATTTTCAGCAGTTTTGGTCAGGATTTTAACCCAACTTCTTGGCATTTTTTCACATAGTTCCAAGATGATTTTGTGAAAATGGCTAACATGAAATTTATAGAGGATGTTTCAAGCTCTCCAAAACATCCAAGAGCATAAATTTATCATACTTGATCTAGGAGATTCAAGGGCATGAAGTTGAGCATCCATTCTTGAATTGCAAGTCATTTTAGTGAAGAACACATAACAAAACCCTTATGCTATGCTGCATATCTTGTGTTGCAGACCTTCTTACTTGACAATCTCACCATAATTTAATGCTTACACCCACTCTTGAGCTATTACCCAAGTGTTTAAGCCATTGTCCAAAAGATCTTTCCATTTATGGCATAAAGAAATCATTGTTATTCTTGAAAAGCAAGCTTGTTGGCACAAAACTTGTCTTGAGCCCATACCTTATTTGTTTCTGATTTTACTCCACCATAAATAATGGAAAGAAGACCCTCTAAACTAGCAACTTTGTTACTTCATCTTGGGACCATGATATAACTTGATATTTGCAATCCAACCTAGCCAAAACTCCATAGTTTGTAAACCAAATCAGCTTGTTCACAAACCCTTTGCCTATAAATAGAAGGAGCATTTGCAAGAGAAATAGGTCAGAAAAAATTGAGAGCTTCTCGTGTGTTGAAAAATCCTCAAAACCCCTCATACTCTCAAAAACCATAATTGTCCACAAAACTTCCACTCTTGAGCTTTGAAGTCCAAATCTTTGAAACCCATACCTTACAAGTTTTCCCCAAACAAACTATCCAAATACCTCACATATATCATATAGAATTTGTCCAAACAAAAGAAAAACTTCTGTAACATCATTGTCACCACCTCTCAAACTCACACACATTGTTTTGCAAGTTGACTTGGTTGGAGAGATTCAAACACTTCCAGCATAAAGTAAGTATTGAAACAACTTAAAGGAGGTCTAAGGAAGCTCAATCAATTATCACATTGCACCTGGAAACATCCATACACGTTTGGGATTTTTACTTCAAGAGGTAAGTTTTCTAAAACTATGATATTCTTGTTCATACATCATTTTACTTTCGTTTTCAAAAGAATAAAACAGAACAAATCAAAGTAGAAGAGTTGCAAACACTAAAAATCATAAAAAAGTTCTCCTGGAAGTATGACACTGCCTTCCGTGTCATCTAACACGGGCCATGTCAAGATTAAAATAGAAAAAAAAATGGCAAGACAGGGCTCTGACACGAGTGCCCGTGTCACAGGACACTGCTCGTGTCCCACATACTCGAGTTAAAACTTGACAAAATGGAAGGACAGGGTCCTGACATGGCTGCTCGTGTCACGTTACACTACCCGTGTTAGCACAACTGGGACAAAAAAGGACATGCATAATTATTACAGGGTTCTGACACAGGTGCCTGTGTTACAGGACACGGCCCGTGTCAGCTTCAACACCAAAAATCTTGATTTTTTGAGACTTTTTTGCTATTATTTTTATTCAATTTGGTTGTAATACTAATTAGGTTTTAATTGCTTTCATTAACCATTCATAAACGTGTATCCCCATCCCCTAAATGATGTAATAGCGTAGCACTTTAATTTCTGCAATTTATCGCTTTCGAATAAAAATGCTAGTATATAAGGTTTGTATGGAAAGATATAATTAATCTTAGAGAACCATTAATCTCAAGACAAAAATGCATGCAATCAAAACACTTGCACACTTTACACCTCTAGGGTTAACTCCACTTTGTTGCCTTAAACAAACGGTCATGATATGCATGTGAGACATCTTAGCAAAAACAATCAAGAATACAAGATCATAGTCCTTCGATGACGCTTCGAATATTTCCTTCAAAATGATCTTGGACCCTTAAGAAAAATGCTAAGGTATCTCACAACATTGCTATCCATGATAATACGATGACCCACGCCCGTCCCTTCACATCCAAAGATAGGGCTTCTTACCAATCAATGGTTACATAGCAATATCAAAGGAAGAGAGAAATGAACAAAAGACTTTTGAGTAGGTAGAACGTTCTTAGTTGCTTGCTCACAATCCATCTTCAAAAACAAACATAATTTCAAACACACCAAACACTTTCAAAACATGAAATATTTTCAAAAAGTCCAACACTTTGTATGCATTCTTTTAGATACGAGAATTATTACAAAGTTTTCCTAAACGAAGGCGCTTTTCAAAAATACTTTCAAAACCCACCACAAACACATTTTAAACAAACTAATTTCAAAAGTGATCTAGCAAGCAACTAAGAGCCCGTAGATAACTACAGATGAAAAGGGTGCTAACACCTTCCCTTTTCATAACCTACCCCCCAAACTCATGAAAATATCTCAAAGGTATTTCCTGTTCTTTTCACCATTTCCTTATTGGATAAAAGAGAAGTCGATGGCGACTCTTGCTATCCGCAACAATTGCGATCAAACACAAAACATCCAAGTCAGTTCTCCCACCGTATCACACAATGCCTTGATGAATAAGATGTTTAATATGATTAATTGTGTGGTGTGTGATGGGATAATAAGAGGGTTTAGAATTTAAATAATTATTTTAGAATTATTTAGATTTGATAGTGATTATTTAGAATTATTTGGATCTAAATAAATATAATAATATGTGATGTAGAGAAAATAAGGGGATTATGGTCATTAGTGAAGGATAAGTGAGGGCATGATGAGAAGTTCATTATTAGGGGTCTAAGAGAGCAATTTTGGTATAAGAAGAAGGTTTGGGATTTTACACACTCATTCTATACAATAGAATTTGGAAGGATGCTTGGAGAAATGAGAGCTAGGGCACAAAGAAGCAAGAAGAGCATAGGAATCCCGGTAGAGTACGAAGAGGAATTGATCTCTAGAAATAATATTAAGGTAAGGGGAGTTTTATCATTGTTATTATAGTTGATTTAAGGTTTAGATGATTGGTATATTGCTTTAGGTTTTGGTAGATGGTGGTTTCGTATTGTTTGATGAGAAATTGATGAATTGGGGATGGATAATGACTTATAAATGATGTATAATGAGTATATAGTTATAGGTTGTTGATATATGATGAAACCTTGTGATTATATGGTGTTTTAGGACCTATAATGTAATAAAATCACAAAAGATTGGGACTGGTGTAGTGCAGAAATCGCAACAGGAATATCCTATTCGCGCATCATCGTCGGGCGATGAAAGTAGTGTCGCTAGAAGACACATGCATTTTTGGTCATCACCGGGAGAGGACGAGGCGATGGAAAAGTTGGAAAAATGATGACGCTTCTGCAGTGCGTCGCTTCTAGCGTCGCTGGGAAAAGCGGATGAAAAGGCTGCATTGCCAGGCGATGAGGGTGTGTCTCCAGGCGACGAATGGCAGATTTGGTTGGCTGTTTTGGACAATCTTAAAATGATCATAACTTTAGTTATAGAGCTCGGGTTGAGGTGTCGTTCGGAGCGTTGAATAGCTAACGCAATGAACTTTAGTTATGTGGAAAAAAATGAGACTTAAGGAGTATATATCTTAGACCTAAGTTAGATTAGAATTAGGTTCCCCGCTTTGAATCACAATGATGTTTTATTTATGATGATGTTTTATTTATGATGATGTTTTGCTTAGGATGATGATGTTATGGTGTTGTGTTGACTACTATGATGTTATGATGTTGTGTTGATTACTATGATGTTCTGATGATGTTTGTGATGAATCATGAATGGTGATGCGTGTTGACTAGCCGTTGTTGTATTAAATATGTTGTTGCACATCATTCCATTCATGGCATAGTTAGGACTTTGGTCTGGTGAAGTTAGGACTTTGTTCCAATGAATATGATAGGATGATTGTCCAGTGAAGGCAATAATCCTATAATGTGGATTTGGTGCAATAATGAAGTGCTCTGGTTCCAAGCGGGAATCGATCATGTGGTGAGGATCTTTGGAATTAATGATGACTAAGTCATCAGTGAAGTTTTGATACCACATGCATGAGTCTATGATGTTGCATTACATTCTATGGGACATTTTATAATGATTTATTTATGATGTTTGATGATACATTGTCTATGATGATATATGTACGTGTATTGATGAAGTTGTGGAAGTGTGAGTATAACATAAAGATATGATGATGTGTGATGCCTTGCTTATGTACATATTTACCATGTCTACTCCTTATGTCTTACATAATGATTATGATTTACTCATCCTTTCTATTTGAATGTTGCCTCCACATGGTAACACGCAGGTGATCGAGAATATTCCGTAAAAGGATTAGAAGATAGCTTTGGAGTGCATTTATCTGCTTTTGTTGAATAAAGGGAGTCTTGCTCTAATATGTAACATCGGGGTTGGGATCGAATGATTCAAACTTATGTTCTTTGTTTTGTTTTAAGATGCTAAGTCACCCTACGTGGTACTCGAGATATTTTGATTTATAAGTATGAGTTATGAAGTATGACTAATTTTTATGAAGTAATATAATGAAGTGTTTTGAACTATGACTTCCACTGCCATGATTCGAAGAACTAAATTTTGATTTTATCTTGTTAAAGATTTTAAAAACCCGTGTAACGGAGCATAATGCATTGATGGAAGTTTTATATGAAGATTTGACACCCTTGTTTGGTGATATACTCTGATTTATTTATTAGAATAATAACAAATACTCCTTGGGTTTAGAAGGGTGTTACATTAGTGGTATCAGAGCAGGTTGGTTTGTCCGGCCAGGTTATTGAGTCTATAGTGTGTGAGAGTGGAATATTGTCAAGATAATTTCTAACCATTGTGACTGTTATTCATGTGAAACAGAGAAATGAATGGAAGGAATGATGTTGCACTTGCTGCTGCTTTGTAGGTTGTCGCTCAAGCTATGCAACATCAGCCTAATCATGGATCCCATGTTTTGGAGATGTTCCAGAGGAATCATACACCTATTTTCAAGGGTAGGTTCGATCCTGATGGAGCACTAGTTTGGCTCAAGGAGATTGAGGGAATCTTTCGAGTCATGGAATGCTCAGAGGCGCATAAGGTGTACTTTGGTACACATCAACTGGTAGAGGAAGTTGATGACTGGTGGGTTGGTACTCGTCAGAGACTCACAACACTAGGTGAAGTGATTACTTGGGCTGTGTTTACCAGGGAATTCCTAAGTATTTTCATGAGCATGTGCACGGGAAGAAAGAGATTGAGTTTCTGGAGCTGAAACAAGGAAGTTTGACTATGATGGAGTATGCTTTGAAGTTTTTGGAACTAGAAAAGTTTTATCCATATTATAGTGAAAAGAACATTGAGTTCTCAAAGTGTACCAAGTTTGAGAATGGTTTACGTCTGAAGATCAAGCGGGAAATTAGGTATCAGCAGATTCGTGTGTTTTTAGAGTTGGTGGATGTTGTACCCCAAAATTTGTCCTCTCATTTCACAAGGGAGTACCCTGGATCCTCAAGTTTGCTTCCAAGATTTGAACTACAAATTTTCCAAGGAAATCACTCACAAGGGAAAAATGGTCATTTGCATGCTGAAAAGTCAAACTTTGACTTTTGGATCAAAATCATATTTCATCAAGACATGTTGGAATATGAAGTTTGTATCATCAAAAAGTTCAAAAGTCAAATTTATTATGGAAAAGCAAAATTTCTAAGTACTTGGGATTTTTTCTAAGTATTTAAGAAAAATGACACTTCAGAACTTCTGAGTCAGCCTCCAGGCAGGAGCAGTCAGAAGTTGTAAACTTGGTTCAACATATAATCTTTAGTAAGAACATGGCTTTTCAGCATCTACGCAAGTTCAGTCATAGTTTGCTAGAGTAATGAAAAGAAGGCAATAAAGCGTAATACGAAGCCTGAAATCTCCTTTAGAACATGATGGAGCCAGAAGATACAAAGATCAGAGGATGGATGTTATGCTGAAGCAGAACTTCTGATCCAGAACTAAGCCTTGGTGTAGAGTATCACGTTACAGGATTTCTGGTTGTGATAAGTCTCGTCATCATTAATGCTCACAACCACCTTCTGAGTCTTTATCCAAAGGATTTTCACCACGTGTACCTCTACTGTCTTGGGATAGCAACTTTACCTTTGCTTTTCCTTAAATCCTGCTCACATCCACCATGCTTTCTTAAAAGACAAGGCAATGCTTCAGCACATGAAGGCTATTTTCAAAGCTTTGGTCAGAACTTGACCAAATCCCAAAACCTTGCTTATACAACTTGTTGTAGACCTATGACCAATAACTGGCTCAGCCTACGCCTGCATCTCATGATTACAACAAACTAGCATATGAAAACTGTGATGAAAAAGCAAAAGAACAGGATACCAAAACAGGTTTAAATCCCATTTGTTTTCCCCCCCAAATCACAGCAAAATCATCTATAAATAAGTGGCTCTATCACACTTGCAAGGGGTTGGCTTTTGAAGAGAGAGATTGGCCAAAAAGAGATAAAAGGAAGTTGTGAAACCTTCATAAACATCCAGAAATCCCATACACAAAAACAAACCTTTGTTCTTCCCTTTGAACAAAAGGACACAACCATTCTTCCGTCTCTCTTGCTGATTCAGAACATCCAAAGGAAGCCACTCAAAGCACCAAGCACGCTCCAGGTAAGTCTTTCTAACTTTGCTTGCTTTTCATTCTGAACATCATTAACATGTAAATATCATAGTATTAATGTTGTACATATCATTGTATGAATAGAAAAACTATGGATCATAACTTCTAGAATAATGCTAGGCTCAGACTTAGGATTGGAACTTCCATGATTTGTTGTGCTGTGATTATTCTGATTTGTTGAACTGAATAAATTGTTGTTGTGCTGATTAGAGCTGAAATGTAACACAAAAATTCTGTTTTTCACTCATCATTTTAACACATAGAACTTCTAGGACTTTCTCACTATTTAAGTACGCAGAACTTCTGAGTTCTCTTCACTATTTTAACACACAAAACTTCCATGATTTTTCTCACTGTTAACACACACTGAACTTCTGATGTTCACCCACTGGCTCAGCACAATAAAGGACTTCTGATGTTCACTCACAATCTTAGCACAATACAGAACTTCTGAGTTCTCCTTACATGTTAAATACACTGAACTGCTGATGTTTGCTCACTGTTTCAATGTAATACAGAACTTCTGACTTTTGGTTCACTGGTTGGACACCACCCAGAACCTCTGTGTTTTTCCTCTAGCGTTTTTGTAGGACTTCAGAGCGTAACCATCCAGAACATTTGTTCCCTTTCCCTCTGACGTTTTTTGCAGGACCTCAGAGTGTACGAATCCAGAACTTCTGATCCCACTGACTTTTCCTGCTGAGTCACGCGCCTGGCTTCACAACATTTGATCCTTGTTTCTTTGTTTGCAGGAACACGCTGTTTCTACCTTGCATTTATTTTTCCTTTTCATCTTTTTTACTATTAACATAAAAAACATAAAAATATTTTCATTTTAATTTATTTCCTTTAGACAAAAACATTTTCTAAACAAGTCCATTTCTTTCTTATATTATGCATTTCAATATGGTTGTAATAATAACTTAGGATTTATTTTTACTTGCAATCCCCATTCATAAAATATGTATCCCCATCCCCTAAATATTGTAATAGCATAGGACTTTATATTTCCGCACTTTTATTTCTTTCATATACTGTAATTAGGCGTGTATGGCAAGATAAAACCAACAAGTAGTCCACTAAAAATCAAAGACAAGTGCATGCAATCAAACACACTTGCACACATGCACCCTTAAGGTTAACTCCACTTGTTACCTAAAAGTGGCCATGTTATGCATGTGGGATGTCTTAGCACAAACAAATCAAAGTTGCCTTTTAAAATGATCTTAGTCCCTAAAAGAAAAGTGCTAAGTCATCTCACAACATTGCTATCATGGTCATACGATGACCCAACGCCCGTCCCTTCACATCCAACGATGGGGCTTCTTACCAAAACAATGGTAAGATAGCAACATCTAAAGGAGGAGAAAAAACACATCTAAGACCTTTTGAGTAGGTAGGTTCGCTCTCAATTACTCGCTTTCTCACAACAAAAACATTTTATACACCAACACTCTCACTTTGAAATATTTTCAAAAGAAAAACACTTTGTACGCGTTCTTATAGAGACGAGATCCATTACAAAGAATACACCTTTTCAAAATCACTTTCAAAAACACATCTTTGAATTGTTTTGGAAACAACACTTTGTATGCGTCCTTATAGAAACGAGGATCATTACAAAGTTACATTTTCAAAAATACTTTCAAAACCACACCACAAAGCACATTCAAACAAAAGCAAGTGATCTAGCAAGTAACTAAGAGCACGTGGAAAACCATGGATGGAAATGGTGCTAATTCCTTCCCTTTTCATAATCTACCCCCCGAACTCAAGAAAACATCTCGAAAGGTCTTTCCTGTGCTTTTTCACCTTTCCTTATTGGATAAAAGAAAAGCCGGTGGCGACTCTTGCTAAACCGCAACATTTGCGAATACAAAATGCAAAAACACCTCAAGTCAGTTCTCCCATCGAGCCACAGTGGACAACTGCAAAATCTATAAGGAGGACAACAAAGCTCATTCAGCTCATTATAAGAGTTTGAGCAAGAAAAGAGGAAGGAAATATCAAGATCATAAAAGCCTTATGATTCCCCAACTGATAAAGGGAAATATAAGGCTTGTGATGGGAAGAATACAAGTGGGAAAGGAGATCCCACTTTTATCAAGTGCAATAAGTATGGTAAACAAGTTCATCGATCCAATGAATGTGAGAATAAGGAGCTAAGGTGCTACAAGTGTGGTAAGTTCGGTCGTCGTGCTCCTGAATGCAAGAACAATGGTCCAACTTGTTTCAATTATAGAATGCATGGTCATATCAATACTCAGTGTCAGAAACCAAGGAAGGATGCTACTGCTCAGACCAATGGTAGAGTGTTTGCGCTGAGTGGATCAGAGGAACCTTAGAAGGACAACTTGATTAGAGGTATTTTCTTTATTAACGATGTTGAATTGGTTGCTATTATTGATACTGGTGTTACTCATTCGTTTATTTCTCTTGAATGTGTTACTAAGTTGGAATTGGAATTGTCTGATATGAATGGTAGTATGGTAATAGATACTCCTGCTAGTGGTTCTATTACTACTACTTATGTTTGTTTGAAGTTCCCTTTGACAATTTACGGCAAGAGTTTTATGATGAATTTGGTGTGTCTTCCCTTACATCAAATCAATGTGATTCTTGGAATGAACTGGTTGGAGTTCAACTATGTTCATATCAATTGTTATAATAAGACGTTGAGGTTCCCTAAGTTTGGTGATAATGGATAAGTGATGTTATTGAGTGCTAAGCAAGTGAATGAACTTTTGGAAGATGAAGCCTTGATGTTTGTGATGTTTGCATCGTTGCAAGTTGATGGTAAAGATGCGAATATGGAATTACCGGTTATCTGTGAATTTCCAGAGGTGTTTCTAGATGACATCAACAATTTACCTCATGAACGTGAAGTGGAGTTTTCTATAGATTTGGTGCCAGTTACAAGTCTGGTTCGATGGCTCCTTATAGAATGTCATCTTCAGAACTGAGCGAGTTGAAGAAAAAAATGGAAGAGATGCTCGAGAAGAAGTTTGTTCAATCGACTGTTTCGCAGTGGGGTGCTCCGATGTTTCTAGTTAAGAAGAAAGATGGAAGTATAAGGTTGTGTGTAGATTACAGACAATTGAATAAGGTAATGATTAAGAACAATTATCCACTACTGAGAATCGATGATTTGATGTACCAGTTAGTGGGTGCTTGTGTTTTCAGTAAGATCGACTTGAGGTCGGGTTATCATCAGATTCGAGTTAAACTAGATGATATTCTGAAGACAGCTTTTTGAATGAGGTATGGCCATTATGAATACACAGTGATGTCGTTTGGTATATCTAATGCGCTGGGTGTTTTTATGGAGTATATGAATAGAACTTTTCATTCTTATTTGGATAAGTTTGTCGTGGTGTTTATTGATGATATTCTGATCTATTCTAAATCAGAAAAAGAGCATGTTGAGCATTTGTGGATGGTATTGCAAGTGTTAAAGGAAAAGAAATTGTATGAAAAGTTGTCAAACTGTGAATTTTGGCTAAAGAGAGTTATCTTTCTTGGTCATGTGATTTCTAGTGGTGGGATTGTTGTGGATCCTTCTAAAGTCAATGTTGTATTACAGTGGGAGGCTCTGAAGTCTACAACTGAGGTTCGAATTTTTCTTGGTTTGGCAGGTTACTATCGAAGGTTCATTGAAGTATTTTCTAAGTTGTATTTGTCATTGACTCAGTTGACTTAAAAGGGTCAAGCTTATGTGTGGGATGTTTCGTGCGAAGAAAGTTTTATAGAAATAAAGAAGAGGTTGACGACTGCTCCGGTGTTGACTTTGCCTAATCCAAGTGAGTCTTTTATGGTGTATTACGATGCGTCTAAGATGGGAGTTGGTGGTGTGCTAATGAAGAATGGACAATTTGTTGCTTATGCTTCTAGATAACTCAGTGTTTATGAAAGGAATTATCCTACGCATGACTTAGAGTTAGCAGCAATGGTGTTTGTATTAAATATTTAGAGACATTATTTTTTTGGTTCTAAATTCAATGTGTTCAGTGATCACAAGAGTTTGAAGTACTTATTTGAACAAAAAGAGTTGAATATGAGATAAATAAGGTGGCTTGAACTGTTAAAGGATTGTGACTTTGATTTGAGTTACCATCCTGGTAAGGAAAATGTAGTTGTTGATGCATGAAGTAGGAAGTCACTGCATATGTCGATGCTTATGGTTCGAGAGTTGGAGTTGGTCGAGCAATTCAGAGACATGAGCTTAATGTGTGAAGAAACTTCCAATAGTGTGAAGTTAGAATGTTGAAACTGACTAGCGGTATAATAGAAGAAATCCGAGAAGGTTTGAAGTTTGATTTGAGGTTAGTCGATCAATTAACTTTGATTAACCAGGGAAAAAGGGATAAGGTCGGAGTTTATGAGAATGGAATAATGAGGTTTGGCAATAGAGTGTGTGTTTTGGATATCCCAGAGCTTAAGAAGAGTTATCATGATAAGAGGAGGAAGGACCTTGAGTTTAAGAAAGATGATCAGGTATTTTTGAGAGTTACTCCGGTAACTGGTGTTGGTAGAGCTTTGAAGTCAAGAAAACCTACACTGCGATTTATTGGTCCGTATCATATATCAGAGAAGATAGGTGAGATGGCTTATCGGATTAATTTCCCGCCATCACTTGCAAATCTGCATGATGTGTTTCATGTGTCTCGATTGAGAAAGTATATTCTAGATCCTTTGCGTGTAATTTAAATGGATGATGTACAAGTGAGAGATAACCTGGCTGTTAAGGTATTACCATTGTGAATAGAAGGAAGATAGGTAAAAGCAATTACGAGACAATGATATTTCCTTAGTGAAGCTATTATGGGGCAGACCAGCTGGTGAAAGTTAGACTTGGGAATGCGAAGATCAAATGAGAGAGTCTTATCTGATGTTGTTTCCGTCAGGTAATTTTCGAGGGTGAAAATTCTTTTAAGTGAGGGAGAGTTGTAACACCCCAAATTCTAGATTAATTACTTATTTAATTAATTTAGCGTAAATATATGAGTCTCTATGAAGTGTTTGGTATATATGATGTTTTGGTTCTTTGTGTTAGTCCATATGACGGTATATGATGTGTATTTGTGATGCATCTGTGATGCAATAGCGATGCATTGATGAATAAGATGTTTAAGATAATGAAATGTATGGTGCAGGATGGGATAATAAGAGGGTTTAGAATTTAAATAATTATTTTAGAATATTTAGGTTTAATAGTAATTATTTAGAATTATTTGGATCTAAATAAATAAAATAATATGTGATGTAGAGAAAATAAGGGGATTGTGGTCATTAGTGTAGGATAAGTGAGGGCATGATGGGAAGTTCATTATTAGGGGTCTAAGAGGAAAATTTTGGTATAAGGAGAAGGTTTGGGATTTTAAACGCTCATTCTATACGATAGAATTTGGAAGAACGCTGTGATACGGTGGCCAGAACCGGGACGTGTTTCCCTTTTTTAAGGAATTTGCTGGTTTGTGTTTGTGTTTGCAAAATGTCGCGGTAAGCAAGAGTCGCCACCGACTTTTATTTTATCCAATAAGGAAAGGAAAAAAGCACAAAAAAATTCCTTTTTCGAGATATTTCTGAGTACGGGGGGTAGATTATAGAAAGGGAAGGTATTAGCACCCTTTCTATCCATAGTTATCTACGGGCTCTTAGGTACTTGCTCATCATTTTCAAAAAAAAATTCTTTGTGTTTGTGTGATTTGAAATGCTTTTGTTTTGATTTCGATTTAACTCTTGCTTTTGTCTTCAAGAGTGTAATGAAGTGTTTTTGAAAACTTTGTTTGTAAAGAAGTGTAAGTGGGAAAAAATTTTGTTTGGATTGAGCAAGTACTTAAGAACTAATCTACCTACTCGAAAAAAGAATCGTTTTGTATTCGTTTCCTTTAGACAATGCTATCCCACTATTAGTGAGTAGGTAGCATCGTCGTTGGAGTTTTGAGGGTCAATTCGAAAGGGACGTACGGTCACTAAAGCAATGTTAGGACGTCTTAGTAATAACCCTAATGTCTTAGATCAATTATTCGAGGCAACTATTCCGAGGAAACCATTCCGAGGCAACTTTTCCGAATCGGGACTTTGATCTTTGTTTAGACAAAAGGATGACCACTAAAGCATACTATACTTAATGACCGTTTACCGAAGGCAACCAAGTGGGAGTGTACCCTAGGAGTGCGCATGTGTGAGTGATTCAATTTCAGATTATTTATCTTTGCACATTTTAGGGTCATCTAACTGTTTTAAAATTAAACATGCATTCTTGTCATGCATCCTAATATCATACATCTAACAGTTAAACAGGCAAATTTTGTAATATGTGATGTCAACTCAGGATTTAGAGCAAGTCCTACAGGAGTCAGGATACCTTTTGTAACAGTATGCTTTCGAACTAACCCATGCTTCAGCTAGGACTTTTAAGGGTTATAACGTGGCCTGGTTCACGGTTTAAGAAACAAAGGATAAAGGCTCAAAATTTATTTGTACCCGCTCGTTCTTCGTGATGTTCTTTGATCCTAAACTCAGCTAATCGTGCATTAGATCCCGTTTGAGTCTTTGCTCTAATATTCCAGTGATGGTTCGGATACTGACAATTTATTTTGAACAGACAGTCATTTTTGTTGAGAGTTTGTAGGATCTCTTTCTTTTTGATTTTATTATCCCTGTCTTTTGCCTGAACTGTTTCTTTTGTGATTACAGTCAGCGGGGTGCCCCAGTTTTTTTGTAAGTCTCCTTTATAGGTTTTAACTTAATGGGCTTTTATTTTTGAGAGATAATGACTGCTTGTCTTGACGATTATAAGGAACCATCACCGTCTTTTGTTTTGGGAGAACGTCCTTGATGCCATTCATTGTGCACCTAGATTAACTGAGAAAACTACCCTACCCCAGGTTGTGATTAAGGGTTTTAATTTGTCTAAAAATAAAAAACTCCTACTTCTTTGGCTCAAAGGGGTTGACTAGGGATTATCTTCCTTATAACTCCACTATTTAGGATTTGAAACAACGTATGTACATCGTCAGCGGAGTCCGTTCAAAAGCATACTGCAGAGATTTTGATATCATTTTCGTCATCCTCCCTCTAAAGGCTTAGAGTTTTTTAATCGAGAGTTGAACATCACAAAAGGGAAAGCAATTTAAATATAGTGAATATGAATGGATTGATTCAAAACAGACATATGCAATGCATTGATAAAGTAACAAAGTTTGACATGAACAAATACTCGAACAATCAAAAGAAAATTACAAATTGAAAATTCTAATGAACAAAAGCCTCTCTTGTCAGAACTTGTCACTTAAAATGGTGAGCCTTGGAAGATTGACAGAAACATTCCAGTTGACCATCTTGTGTGAATTCCAATGCTCCTTCATCAATCAGGTTTTGAATTTTGTACTTCAACTTCCAACAGTCGTCAATTTCATACCCCGGACTGTTGGAGTGATATGCACACCTTGCATCAGGATTGTAGTCAGGTGAAGAAGTCTTGGGATTCGGATGAGGTCCTATCAACGTCACCAGGTTCAATCTCAACAGGTGTTGTAAAGCTTGAGACAGCGGCATGTTGAGCTTGGTAAACTGCCTCTTGGGCATATCTGGCTTCCTCTGATTAACCTGTTGTTTATGGATAGGTTATTGTTGGACCCGTGAGGTAGTAGAAACTTGGAGAGGTCTATTATTCATCGAACCAAACCCTTGTCTTCTTGAAGGTTGATCAATGACTTGGTCCCCGACCTCGACTATTTGCTTCATACTGTTGTATCGGTCTTGATGAAGCTGGTTGATAATGGTTCTCAGCTCTTCTTGTTCCCGGGCTAAGCCTTGGATAAGGGCCCTCTTCCCCGGCATCTAGGTTCTTATTGCATCTACCTCAGCTTGCAGTTGTTCCAGCCATTCTTCCTTATTGTCTTCAGGACTTTTCTTGACCAAGTTCCCAACGAGGAGTGTTTTCAACTCTTCCTGCCCCTTGGATAGGTTTAGGAATATGTCCCTGAACTGAGCTTCTTGAGTATGAAGATCTTGGTTGTCTTGTTTGAGAGCCATTACTGAAATAAACAGGGAGGACATGAGAGACCGGCTTTAAAACCTGCTTATGCAATGATATGTATGATATGTATGTGATGTTTTCAAGGATCTCGTGGGGTAAACAAGAAAGTGTTATAATTTTAATTTTGTAGCTTTGATTGAAGAAACTTCGTGTCGTCAAGAGTCCTTCTTCAAGAGTCAAGCTCACCATATCGAGTGGGTCATAGCCTCTGACTCAAGTTATCATGTTTTGATGTATAGACGACATTGGCTAGAGGAAAATAAATCCCCTTGCCCCTTGCTAGACGTATGATTTACCATAACCTGCATCACAAACCCTTGAGATCCTTGAATGGTTAAGGAAATGTTTAGGAAATGATGTTATGATGTGTATGCTATGCGTTTAAGAAAAAGTGTGATGTGATGTAAACAAGTAAATTCGGCAAGAAATCCAAGTTATTGGATAAGGACTGTAAACAAAACCTGCAAGGAACTCATGTTGTCAGATAATAAACATGTGCAAGTAATTCAAGTTGAAAGCACACAAGTCACATAAACAGCCTTAAGTTTAGGCTTGCATGGGGTCTAGGCATTACCCTCTTAAAGTTAAGTTGGTTCAACCTGTCCTGATAATAGTAACCGGGTTCTAGAGGTTCTCAATATCATTGACCATCCTCCATCGGTCATAATTACAGTCAAGCAATCTTTTCTTGTAGCCGGAACCATCTCGAGAGTATGGTCTCAATGAGTGTAGCATACTGCTACTTTCTATGGCCAAGTTGGTCAATTATAGGTTCTAAGGTCAGTTGATGCTTAATGACCCATTAGCAGCCCCATACTCTCCTTGTTGCTCCACAAGGGATATCGGTACCAACTAATGTATCACACCAACGTAGCTACTGCTTCAACCGTATCGGTCTACGCTGTACATTTCCCTCACAGTCTATTGCTACTTACCTAAAAGGTATCCCCAGATCCGGGTTAGGATCTATAGTAACTCCGATACAAAGCCCACAAAGATAAAGCAATCAAATCATACAATAGAAAACAATATGATGAACTAATCCTAAGGTACATCCCACTTATTAATCATCCCCAGCAGAGTCGCCAGTTCTATGATACGGTGGCCAGAACCGGGACGTGTTTCCCTTTTTTAAGGAATTTGCTGGTTTGCGTTTTGTGTTTGTGTTCGCAAAATGTCGCGGTAAGCAAGGGTCGCCACCGACTTTGCTTTTATCCAATAAGGAAAGGAAAAAAGCACAGAAAAATTCCTTTTTCGAGATATTTTTGAGTACGGGGGTAGATTATAGAAAGGGAAGGTATTAGCACCCTTTCTATCCATAGTTATCTACGGGCTCTTAGGTACTTGCTCATCATTTTCAAAAAAAAATTCTTTGTGTTTGTGTGATTTGAAAAGCTTTTGTTTTGATTTTGATTTAACTCTTGCTTCTGTCTTCAAGAGTGTAATGAAGTGTTTTTGAAAAATTTGTTTGTAAAGGAGTGTAAGTGTGAAAATTTTTTGTTTGGATTGAGCAAGTACTTAAGAACTAATCTACCTACTCGAAAAAAGAATCGTTCTGTATTCGTTTCCTTTAGACAATGCTATCCCACTATTAGTGAGTAGGTAGCGTCGTCGTTGGAGTTTTGAAGGTCAATTCGAAAGGGACGTACGGTCACTAAATTAATGATAGGATGTCTTAGTAATAACCCTAATGTCTTAGATCAATTATTCGAGGCAACTATTCTGAGGCAACCATTCCGAGGCAACTTTTCTGAATCGGGACTTTGATCTTTATTTAGACAAAAGGATAACCACTAAAGCATCCTATACTTAATGACCGTTTACCAAAGGCAACCAAGTGGGAGTGTACCCTAGGAGTGCGCATGTGCGAGTGATTCAATTTCAGATTATTTATCTTTGCACACTTTAGGGTCACCTAACTGTTTTAAAATTAAACACACATTCTTGTCATGCATCCAAATATCATACATCTAACAGTTAATATTTTGCACAATTTAAAATGCGGAAATTTAACTATGTTATTACAAGGCTTCGGGTATTTACATAGCCAAAAAAAAAACCCTTGAAAAATAAAGTGGTAAATGAAAATAAAAGTCCTAATTAACTATTACAACTAAATTGAAAGACAAGTAAAAAGTAAAAACAAAGAAGAGAAAAGACTTCTTCGATCCATGCCATGGGCTTGTTTGACTCACCCTTCTTTGGCCTTCTTTCGATTGAGCTAGGGAATGGGTGTGAGTAGCCTTGTATTGGGATTGAGAATTGACGGGGAAAGCTTCGATTTTCACCCTTCCCTGCCTCCTTCAATTGGGTTTTGGAAGGATATGGGTAGACTTCGATTGCAAGGAGAAAGGGGGGCTTCGATTCAGAGGAAGAAGGTTGCCTTTCAATTCTATGAAGGGTTTTGCTCGAAAGGCCTGAAGGATCACCTGTGGAGGCACTGCATCTGCAAAAATATGTTAGCAAAATAAAACACATGACCTGGGTATCCAAACCCAGGTCCTTCGATCCTGCATGCGCTGGGTCTTTTCAGGCTATATCTGTAGCAAGTGTTAGCAACAAAAAAACATGACCTAGGTGCCAAATCCAAGCCCTTTGATTCTGTCTAGAATGACAAATCGAAGGAAACTACAAATATGGATGTGTTATGTAAATACAAAGTTTGACATTTTACCCTCTCTTACTAGTAGTTGGAACCTTTAATTTGGCACTTTCTAGATGTGGGTACCTTCGATCTGGGATTTCTGGGCATGGATACTTTTGTTGAAGGGTTGCTTTTGCTTAGATTACTTATGAAAATGTTGACAACCTTTGGTGGGTTTGTGGGCAGCGTATCTCCAAATGTCCTCCTCCTCTTTCCTCCTTTTTTGTTCCCCCGGCACTGTATGCTTGCCCTTGTATTTATAGGAGTATGATGGTCCAGTAACGGCAAGAGACAACCAATTAAACAAGCCTTTAAAGCCATGAGACAAGAATCAAACATATTAAAAGATTTTCTTTTTGAAATATTCATGTCTCTTTGGAATCTTGAATAAACCTGGACACCTTTAATTTTCGAATGCCTTCAGGCCATGCTCTTCGATTGGTCTTGAGTTTCCTCCTTCGAATGGAATTCTTATGTACCCTTTGAATGGGCCTTCTGAATACTTCTTCAAATATACCTTTACACGTTCTTCGACTAGACGCTTTGAATGCTTCTTCGAATGGACCTTTACATGTTCTTCGACTAGACCCTTTGAATGCTTCTTAGAATGGACCTTTACATGTTCTTCGACTAGACCCTTTGAATTCTTCTTCAAATGGACCTTTACATGTTCTTCGAATGAGTCATTTACATGTTCTTCGAATGAGTCATTTACATGTTCTTCGAATGAGCCTCTTGCTTGTGTGCTGGCAAGTTGAGGGGCCTTTTCCTTTATGAATCGAAACAAACTTGTAGGAGATTCTTGCCTCGTGAGTCGAAGGTAAGCCTGAAGTAGTTAATGCATAGTCGAAGCATTGTGTAATTGACTTGATCGAAGGGGGTCCAACGCTCAATCGAAGACTTGCGGACCAAAGCTTGATCGAAGGGTTCCAAACACCTTAATCGAAGATTACTAATCAAAGCCCGATCGAAGAGTGACAAATTCCCAATCGAAGACTGGTGAGTCAATCCTGTATCGAAGGATTTTTGATACCCAATTGAAGACTTTTCCCAGATGCCAATCGAAAGACACTTTGTTCATCTTCAAAAAACTTTATTTTCGTTAGGCAAGTGTTTGTGACCAACCATGTAAGGGAAGATCTTTGAAAAACATGAGAGGGAAAATTTTGGGGTACAACAAACGCTATGGAGAAAAGAGAGCTAGGGCACGAAGAGGCAAGAAGAGCATAGGAATCCCGATAGAGCATGAAGAGGAATTGATCTCTAGAATTAATATTAAGGTAAGGGGAGTTTTATCACCATTATTATAGTTGATTTAAGGTTTAGATGATTGGTATATTGCCTTAGGCTTTGGTAGATGGTGATTTGGTATCGTTTGATGAGAAATTGATGAATTCGTGATTGATAATGACTTATAATTGATGTATAATGAGTATAAAGTTATAGGTTGTTGATAGATGATGAAACCATGTGATTGATGGTGTTTTAGGTCTTGTAATATGATGAAATATCATAAGATTTGGACTGGTGTAGTCCAGAAATCGCAATATGAAAATCCTATTTGTGCATCATCGTCGGGCGATGAAAGTAGTGTCGTCGGGCAACACATGCATTTTTGGTTGTCGCCAAATGAGGAAGAGACGATGGAAAAGGTAAAAAAAAGTATGATGCTTCTGGAGTGCGTCACTTATAGCATCGCCGGGAAAAGCGGATGCGAAGGGTGCGTCTTCAGGTGACGATGGTGTGTCGCCAGGCGACAAATGGCAGATTTGGTTGGGTATTTCGGATCATCTTAAAATGATCATAACTTTAGTTATAGAGCTCGGATTTAGGTGTCGTTCAAAATGTTGGATAGCTAACGCAATGAACTTTAATTATGTGGTACAAAATGAGACGTAAGGAGTATATCTCTGAGACCTAAGTTAGAATAGAATTAGGTTCCCCGTGTTGAATCACAATGATGTTTTGTTTATGATGATGCTTTACTTAGGATGATGATGTTATGGTGTTGTGTTGATTACTATTATGATGTTATGATGTTGTATTGATTATTATGATTTTATGATGATGTTTGTGATGAATCATTAATGGTGATGCGTGTTGACTAGCTGTGGTAGTATTAAATATGTTATTGCGCATCATTGCATTCATGGCATAGTTAGGACTTTGGTCCAATGAAGTTAAGACTTCGGCCCAATGAAGATGATAGGATGATTGTCCAGTGATGGAAACAATCCCATAGTGTGGATTGGATGCAATAGTGAAGTTCTTTGGTTCCAAGTGGGAATCAATCCTGTGGTGGGGATCTTTGGAGATAACGATGACTGATTCATCAGTGAATTTTTGGTACCATATGCATGAGTCTATGACGTTGCATTACATTCTATGTGACATTGCATAATGGTTTATTTATGGTGTTTGATGATACATTGTGTATGATGACATGTGTACATGTATTGATGAAGTTGTGGAAGTGTGAGTATAACATGAAGATATGATGATGTGCGATGCCTAGCTTATGTGCATATTTACCATGTTTATTCCTTATGTATTATATAATGATTATGATTTACTCACCCTTTTGTTAGAATGTTACCTCCACGTGGGTAACACGCAGGTGATCGACAATAGTCCCTAGAAGCATTAGAGGATAGCTTCAGAGTGTGTTTATTTGCTTTTGTTGAATAAAGGGAGTCTTGCTCTGATATGTAACATCATGGTTGGGATCGAATGATTGGAACTTATGTTCTTTGTTTTGTTTTAAGATGTTGAGTCACCTTACGTGGTACTCGAGATGTTTTAATTTATAAGTATGATTTATAAAGTGTGACTAATTTTTATGAACTACTATAATGAAGTGTTTTGAACTATTATTTCCACTACCATGATTCGAAGAACTAAATATTTATTCTATCTTGTTAAAGATTTTGAAAACCCGTTTACGGAGCAGGATGCATTATTGTGAAGGTTTATATGAAGATGTGACACTCTTTTTTGGTGATATACTATGATTTATTTATTAGAATAATAGTGAATACTCCTTGGGGTTTAGAAGGGTGTTACACATTGGGACCTCTACTCTCTAGAGTGGTGCAAGGACATACCTTTTTGTACTATTGTCAACTAGTCTCACCATGACCATTGGGAACAATACAACTATATTTGTATTTCCTATTATACCCTCCAATGGATCTCTTCTTTTCAGCTATAAAAGAAGTACTTGGAAGAATTTGAAATCAACAAGTCAGTTCAACAAAACTACACTATATCACTGCACAAAAACTCTGTAGAGAAATCTTTTGTATAGTTTTGTAAATAAGAAAGGAGTTGTTGCTCGTACATTGCTATCAACATTTTTGTGTTGTTGTACTTAAACATTGTGCAATCTGCTTGTGTAGAAGCATCTTTGTATACGCATCTTTGTAATAAACTATTGTTGTTAGGTTCTTTGGAGACTCTGTGTAGTCTGGTTTCTCAAGAAGATTTTAGTTACGGTCATAATGGTTTTCAATAAGGATCAACAAACTTATTAGGGGTTCCAATAGGTTTGATAGGGCTTACTATGGTTATCTGTAATATGGTTTATGATAGTGGATTAAGTCCTTGTGTATAAGGCAAATCACCTTGCGGGGTGGATGGAGTAAGTTTGTTCACAGTGAACCAGGATAAAAATAATTGTGTTCATATATTTTTATTCACTTGTTAGCTTTGTGTTTTGAGTTGTAAAAATATTATATTTGGTGAAACCTAATTCAAACCCTATTTTCTTGTGTTTCTCGCACCTTCAGAAGACACGTGTAAGAAAAAAAACAAATTGGTTTTCCCAAGAAGTGACATCATGAGGTGCATTAAATACCACTCATGCCTTTTTCTAGCCAAACACTCAAGATTTAAGAAGTGATTCACGTTTTGTTGTCTTAGAACATCAGATATAGGTGTGTTCTTTAGCAAACTATTCACTTTTTCTATAAATAACCCTGGCTAAGGGACTCACCCCTAACTGAGGGACTCGCCTAATGAGCATGGTCATCCTCGCCTAGATAAATTAGTGACAAGGTGAGGGGCACGCTCCGAGAGTTTAAAAACACTCCACCAAGAGTTTCGAAAATCCGTTGTGATTGAGGGATTATGTAGTTTAATATTTTTAGATGCCCTAAACTATGACACCCTCACCAAGAGTTGTGTTTCTTGGGAAATGACATGAAGACTCGCCTAGAGGAAACCCTAGTGTGTGAGCTAAGAAAGAAGAAGTCTCCATTAACTCATGAAGTATAGGTTGTTAATAAATTCCCTGTAGAAGGAGGGAGTGCTTGACTCTACTAAGGGTAACTCAAATCCTAGGTCCTAGAGACCTATATAAATACATCTCTTCTCAAGGAGAAGGGACAGACCCCAAGTAATCCATATTCTCTACACCTCAAAAAGAGCATCACACTCACTATAACCTTAATAAACAACCACCGATAATTATACGCTTGCTACTAAGCATCACCAAACATCAGCAGAGCCTTTCACCTCACATGAGAAGGTCTCTTAAATAACCTCAAAACACTGTTGTTCCAGGCTTATCATCTTCATGGGAAAGCCCTCACTACCAAATTATGCTATAAACCTACTAAGGCCTCTGCGTCTCCCTGCCCTTGTAGGGAGAACATGCACACCTGTACTTTTCGACCAATACAAGACTAATTGTTTGATTTAGTAAATAAGGCTAGCATAAATATCTACTACAACTACTAAATTATTAAAAAGAAACACACAAAAGTGTGCCAAAAAGGATAAAAATGCCAAAGAACATTATAAATAAAGTTTGTGTTCCTGAAACTAGAGGAACAATGGATTACTTCACCATTAGTAACAAATTGGACTCGTTACAAGTGAGATATCGTCAGGTGAAAAGGCGGAACATCTATAAAATTATTATAAAAATGATGCAAGTAGAATCCTCAAGTTGAAAATGAGCCAAAAAAGCTAAAACAAAAAGTAAGCTAGTTAATCCCCCCACTGAAACTGATAAAATGAAATCATGGATCATAGGATAGAGTAAACAAACTAGGATTTAGGCTTATTATCTTAAATGAAGACTTTGGCATGACATAAAGCTTCTAGACACACACGTGCGCGCGCACAAATTAACAGGACTAAAATGTTTTTAAAAAAAAAATTGTGCCAATTTTTGGGTTTGTTCCTATTCGATAAATTTCGAATTATATGAAATATGCTGCTAGAGTAAGAGATAAAGGAAGTAAATTTTTATTTTTCTGAAATTACATGTCGCATCACCTGAGGATAGGTAAGGATTCAAGTTTGGGGGTGTGATAATTCGCTACGTGTGAGGTATTCTAGCATTTAACACTTGATTTTATTTTGTTATTAATCAAGTTTGTTAGGTCAATCTAAGTTCATTTTTCTATTTTAAGTAAGTTTGTGAAGAGCACAATAGGTGATCTCATTTGTGAGTTTTCATTTGTTTGTTACAAGTGTAGGAACACTTTTCGATAAGTTCTTGCATGGCATAACTGGAGAATCACTTTAACCTCAACTTCTAGTTAAGTATCAATTGCAAAGAAGTTTACAATTAGTGAAGGTTCATATAATTAAGGCACACTTGGCAACATCTAAATAATTAGAGTGCAAATGAGCTAAAAATGAGAACAGATAAGATTAAGCACTACAAGACAAAGTTTGCAAAAGCTTTACTATGCAGAGTGGCAAACATTGTGTTTGGCTATGTAGTAGGACTTCCATAGAATGTGTTGTCCCCATCTAGATGGAAATTATACTACATGTATATGATTCAAATGCAAGGATGCGGAATATGTTGTGATTAGTGGTCAAAAACCAAGAAGTACCCATAAGGCACATGATCCAATGATAAGACATAACCTTAAAAGCTAGAGGGTATAAAAGAAACCTCTTGGATAAAATAAAAGGTGTTAGGAAATTGAAACACTTGTGTTGCACCCTAAAATTTATCCTCTCTTTTCTCAAGATATTTCTCACAAAGATCTTTAATGGTTCAATCTTATACTAGGTCAAGCCATCTCCTTAGCACTGATACCTCAAATTAGGGTTTGAGTTTTCACAAGGACAATTGGACTTATAAATTACTTTTATGGATCATTATGGACCCTCAATATTTCTCATGTCAAGTTTCAAGTCTTGGATAACAAAATTTCTTTCAATTGATCAGATGACCTAAAATCAATTGTATTGGGTAAAAAGTCAACTGTGGTCAACCTACAGTCAAACTAAAATATTTTTTTACCAATATCAACATTTTGAAGTCATATGTATCAATTGATTAAAATTTGATCACAATTTCCCAAGAAAATTGTTCAAAACACCAAAAGGGTAAAATGGTCAAAATTAGGGTTTTGATTGAGAATGACTAATCTCTGAATTTTGACCTAATAAATGAATTATTGGTTTGAAACATGATCTCAAGGATTCAAATGCATCATTGTGACCTAATTTCATATCTCAATTCATTTCCCAAGAGCAATTGATTGATAGTTGAAATCTAGTCAACTAATGAAAAGTCAACTAATACACCCAAAAGTCAAACTTTGACTTTTTGATCAAAATTGAGTTCAAAGATCATATTTCATCAAGACATTCAAAAATATGAGACTTGATCATCAAGAAAGTCAAAATCCATTTTGAAAAGTCAAAGTTTTTAAGACTTAGAAAATTTTCTAAGTGTTTTTAAGCCTTATTTTTTCATGACTTCATGCCAAATTTTCATTAAAATGCAAGATGATTCAAAGAAAACTTCCAACATGAAAGTTGTAGATCTTGATGAAATCTAAAGCTTTTCTTTACTGATAAATTTCTATAAATGCTTAGATTTTTAGTTATGAATTCAAAAAGTCATGCACTTTTCCTTAAACACTTAGTGAAAATTTGACCTACTTTAGGCAGATTTTTGACCTAACTTCTTGGTCAATTTTCACCAAGCTCCAAGATGATTTTTTTCAAAATGTCCAACATGAAAATTGTATATAATGTTCCAATATTTTCAAAATGTCCAACAACTCAATGAGATCAATTTTGAGCTAAGAGAATCGAAGATATGAAGTTAGGGTTTCAAACTTGAATTACAAGGCAATTTTTGTTAGAACATAGTTTGATTCTACAACCCTCAATTAGAGTTTTGATGATAACAAAATACAAGAATAAATAAATTGTAAGATTTATATATAAGACATATATGCTACTTAATACTATGTTGTGTATTTACAGAAGTTCTGATGGAATCAGCATCAGAAGATCAGTATCAACATCAGCATCAGAAGATATGTCAGCATCAGAAGATCAGTAACATGTGCTACACGCTGAAGTTATCAGATTATACACTAAAGCCTGATGACCAGAATCTGCGCATAAAATACTCTGACTCTGATCAAAGATCTTTACCAAGTCATCAGCACTCAGAAGCGTCATCATCCAGTTAAAGCAAAGAACACTCTGATTATCATAAAGAACACTCTGAAGCGTTACTAAGTATTCAAGACAGGTTAATTGCTAACGACTCTCTTCAAGACAAGATCTTCTCAAAAAGGAAAGAACGTTATTAGAAAACATCAAACACATTATTGTTCAATTATTTGTAAAGAGATTTCCTTGAGATAAACCGATTTGTGGTTATACTCAAGAAGGCTTTAACAATTGTTAAAGTAGTTGTTGTATTCCTTTGAATATAGTGGATTAAGACCTCGTTGGAGAGAGGCAAAATCACCTTGACGGGTGGACTGGAGTAGTTTGAGATCAAACGAACCAGGATAAAAATACAGTGTTGTCTGCACATTTGATTTAAGTTTTACAATTCAACCCCCCCTTCTTGTGTTTTTCACATCTTCAATTGGTATCAGAATCTATCCATGAAGATCTGAGCGCTTCATTTCAAGAATAGAAATGTGCTGTTCACTCAAGAAAACAAGTGTCATCCAGTCATCAGCTATTTTCTGAGGCTGAACACGCATTCACGTTTCTGAAAAGGCAAAAGCGCTGATTGGATGCATTGAGACACATGTCATGGGTAACCGTTCCAAATATCTTTCTGAATCCCCTGAAATCAGCTATCATTAAATGCTAATAATCATTATTAATTTCTCTCTCTCTCTTGACGTTTATGTTTTCAAAATTGTTTAGAAATCTATTTAAACACACTTCACACCATTTACACTCTTTTACCTTCACTTTCATTTTCTCTCAAACTTACTGATTCCAGTTTTCATACTTTCTCAAAAAAACCTTTCAATCTTTTTCACAAAAACCTTCGTGTGAACATGGCTTCTTCCAGCATTCCTGCTTCAGGTTCCCAGAAAACAGGTTCATCTGAACAATATGAAGAACCTTATAGAACGCTTCTCACTCCAATCAAAAATCTTGAAGTTTTGTCAGAATTAATCGTGGATTTCAACAGCCTTCAAGAGAATGGGTTTGATCTCTCTGAAGAGGTTAAAGCTCAAGGCTGGGAAAAGTATTTTGACCGTCTGGTGGGTCCAACATTTCCTATTTTGGTAAAGGAATTTTGGATTCACGCTTCTTCTTCAAATCATCAAGTTACGTCTTACATCATGGGCAAGAAGATTGTTATTACTGAAGACCTGATTGCAAGACTCATAGGCTACAGTGGTGGTGGTGTTCGTTTCATTGACATGGTAGAAAGGTGCGCTGATGCTGCCCTAATTGCAAGGGAAATCTTCACTCTGGGGCTTCCCTCCAGCAAGATAAGGGATTTGAAAGACAAACACAGAATTTGGGCCAAGATCATTCTGGGGTGCATCAATCACAGGAAGCCTACCAGCTCTCCTGACTATATTAATATTGATCAGCAATTTCTGATCTATTTTATCTCTCAGAAGGTCAAGATAAATCTGGCTCATCTGCTGTTTAATCATCTCAGAACAAGTGTCAAGGAAACAAGAGAAGAAGAGCAAACAAAAAGGGATTGGATACCCCTTGGAAGATTGATATCAGATATTCTAACAGAGAATAAGCTGATTGATCATCTTACAGAGGCTCAAGAAATCAGCTCTTTGGAAGCTACTGTGGGCAAACAGCTGAATGCTAAGAATCTGAAGAAGATGAAGTTGATTGAGAACATTAAGAAGGAACCCAGCGTCACTCCTTTTGCTGCAATCTCCAGTAGAAGAGTCCCTCTGGACAACTTCCCTCTGTTCTCAGAGATTGATTCTAAACCAGACATAATTCTCAGATATCTGGATGCTTGCAAGGCTGATGGGACAGCACCAAATCTGAATATTCAAGATCTTCAGTAGAAGGCTCCAGAAGTGGTGCTGAAGAAAACCAAGAAAAGGAAAGCTGCAGCAGAAGGATCCTCCCAGTAGACTCCTAAAAAGAGAGGTAATCTTTCTTCTGTAACTGTTTTAGATTCAACTGATGTATCACCATCTATCCCAACTTCCACTCAACCTGAAAACCCAACACCTCAAACTTTTGATGATTTTGACCTTGACTTTGACCCTTCTGAATCATTAACTCTTAGAAGATCTCGCTTCCAACCTCAAAATCCAAATATTGTTGAAACCCAACAAGAACTTGAAAAAGTTCTTTCTGATATAGACCAACATACATCTGCTCCCATTCCAGACAATCCAAATCCTGAAACTACCACAGAACCACAACCAGATATTCCCATCTCACCTCAACCAGAAATTCCCATCTCACCACAACCAGAAATTCCACTCTCTCCAGAACCAGAAATCCCACTACCTCTATCTCCTCAACCAGAAATTAATCCACCTTCTCCACAACCTGAACCATCTCACCCAGAAGTTCAAACTTCTAAGGCTCAACCCTCTGAATCCCCTGAACCAGAACCTCTGGCCATTCATTTTCCCTATGGCACCATTGTGAATTTTTCCCAACTTCTCTCTTCACCAGAATTAACTCCACCAAATTCCCCATCAAGTCCAATCATAATTCCTGACTCTCCCACTCCCTCACCAAAGAACAATCAAGAAGACAACATCAAGACTGTCATTGACTTAACAATTTTTGAACGTCTTGCTGCAATAAACCACAAAACAGCTATCCCTAAACCGAAACATCCAGATGTTGGTACCAGCATATTGAACTTTGAAACAGAAGTACAGAAGTGGATCACTTCTCTAAAACAAGCTAGTCTTGAGCTGGTGGATCCTGCTGCATCAGACTACCTTTAGACAAAGTTCAGAAGATGGGTATGCCCTGAAACCTTTAAGCTGCAAGAACAGACCTACGGACAAGCTCAACAGAACTTCAGCAATCTGCTGAAAGAAATTGAAGGTCCAGTTCTGAGCAAGCTGCTTAAAGAAGAAGTTCTCCCTCTGGACAATGCTCGTTGGTCTGAACACCGTCCAGCATCTAAAGTTCAATCTGATACTTAAGATCTGATGTTTCCTGCTGAAGCACTAGTTCAAGAAGAAGATATTGCAGAAAGCTCTAAGAAGCATCCTGTTTCTGAAGATCCTCAAGCTTCCTCCATTGATAGGCAGACTCTTTAAGACTTGAAGAGATCTGATATGTTGATGCAGGAAAGAATGGATAAGCAGGACAACAAAATTGATGCAATAGCAAACATGTTAACTCAGCAACAGGAAACCAACACCCAAATCAAGAGCATGTTGGAGGCTTTGTTCACACGACTTCCTCCTCCTTCTTAGAATTTCCTTGTTTTTATAACTTGTTTATCTGTAATATTTTTACAATGTTCTGAACTTATCATTGCTTCTGTTTTCAATATAAATGCATGTTAGACTCTGATTATTTGTGCTTTTTGATAACTGACAAAAAGGGGGAGAAAGAATGATATTTTCAATAACGGATTACTGTGACATAAGTCTCAAACATTCTGACATTCTGATCTATTTGAATTTCTTTCTTCTGAAAAGCTTGAACAGGTACAAAATTCTGACGAAAGATACAGTAAAGTACAGTAAAGTTCTGATGCTCAAAGACTCATGGAATTAAAGGGAAGTAATCAACTCAGGGGGAGTTTTCTCCTCTTAGCTCTGATACCTTTTATTCGTTATTTTTAATTGAAAAAAATCTAGTTTTTGTCATCATCAAAAAGGGGGAGATTGTTAGAACATAGTTTGATTCTACAACCCTCAATTAGAGTTTTGATGATAACAAAATACAAGAATAAATAAATTGTAAGATTTATATATAAGACATATATGCTACTTAAAACTATGTTGTGTATTTACAGAAGTTCTGATGGAATCAGCATCAGAAGATCAGTATCAACATCAGCATCAGAAGATATGTCAGCATCAGAAAATCAGTAACATGTGCTACATGCTGAAGTTATCAGATTATACACTAAAGCCTGATGACCAGAATCTACGCATAAAATACTTTGACTCTGATCAAAGATCTTTACCAAGTCATCAGCACTCAGAAGCGTCATCATCCAGTTAAAGCAAAGAACACTCTGATTATCATAAAGAACACTCTGAAGTGTTACTAAGTATTCAAGACAGATTAATTGCTAACGGCTCTCTTCAAGACAAGATCTTCTCAAAAAGGAAAGAACGTTATTAACATTGAAAGTGCTTTATGGACAACAATGTATCTTTGCCTTGGCTATATAAACAAGTTTGTGTGAGAAAAGAAAAGGCTAAGAATCTACACGCACGCACTCATACAATTTGCTAAGCTTTCAAACCACGCTTACTCAAACGCATTAGCAATCCAGTTTCATTCTAAGCTTAAATTTGTGTATTATCACAGTTGTGGTATACTGTTTTATTAGAAAACATCAAACACATTATTGTTCAATTATTTGTAAAGAGATTTCCTTGAGATAAACCGGTTTGTGGTTATACTCAAGAAGGCTTTAACAGTTGTTAAAGTAGTTGTTGTATTCCTTTGAATATAGTGGATTAAGACCTCGTTGGAGAGAGGCGAAATCACCTTGACGGGTGGACTGGAGTAGTTTGAGATCAAATGAACCAGGATAAAAATACAGTGTTGTCTGCACATTTGATTTAAGTTTTACAATTCAACCCCCCCTTCTTGTGTTTTTCACATCTTCAATTTTTTGATGAACACATAACCAAATCCATGGCCATGCTGCATAATCCTTGCTTTGCAGGCCTCAAACTTGTGTTTCAATCCATAATGAATGGTTTACGTAATTGATTAAGCATGTATCCAAGTGTTTGAGGCTTTGTCCAAGTTGGTTTTCCATTTATGGAACAAAGTTACCATTTCCATTTTGATAAAGCATTGCTTTTGAAAAGGTCAACTCTCCTTGAGCTCCTAACTTGTTGTGTCTGTCTAAACTCAAGATAAATGATCATAAATAAACATGTTTAAAGTACCTAACCACTCTAAATTCTTGTACCTTTTACCTTGAAACTACATTTCTTACTTTTCTTCAAAATCAAGCAACCTAGCCATAACCCTATAACTCAGAAATCCCTTGTGCAAAACATCTCTAACCTTTTTCTTATAGATACACAAGTCATTTTCAAGTAAACACACAAATTGACAAGCACTAAAACTCCCTAAAAATATAGATTTCACAAAAACTCCATTGTTGTGCAGGATCTGACCAAAAACTCTCAACTCTCAAACCACTTGTGTGTTTCCTCTCCAAATCATTTAAAAAGCTTCCTTACCTCATATATAAGTCATCCCAATACCTGTTTTCAAACTGTAACACCATTTGCACTATTCTCCATTTTCAAAAACAGAGGTCTGCACTTGGACTTCTCTAGAACAGTTCAAACACTCTCAGTTCAAAGCAACCATTGGAATAGCTTCCTAGAGGTTCAAGGAAGCTAACCAAGCCATTAAAACATCTTGAAGTGAGCTCAAACTCAAAACACGAAATGCAGCTTTGAGGTAAGTTTTATGATTTTCAATCTCTTCATATAGGCATTATTAGCTTTCCATTTTCAAAGATAAAATGTAGACACCATTTCTCTGAAGCTGACAGTGTTCTTAGAATTCATTTATATTGCTTGAGTAGTGAGAATTTTAAGTTTGAACTTTCTGAAAAAATTAGGTTAGAATTGGTACTAGTCAAAATTCGTGTTCATCTTTGAGCCATTGTCTAAGTTATTTACATTTCTGGAATCATGGTGAAATTTCTAACAAGTTTGATATTCATACTTTTGAGAATGGTTGAGAAATAAATGAGTTGCAGAGGCGCTGGCTGGCGCGAGGAAGAAGATGAAGTTTATCATTAGAACTGGTTTTGTAATATATATTTATGGTTTTCTATAAGACACCGGATGTATAGCCACCCCAGTGGTAAGAGCGCACGCGTAAAGGCATTATTACGGAAGATCCTGGGTTCGAGCCCCAGCGAGACCTTTTGTGATTTTTCTCATATTTTTCCATCCTTTTTTGTTTGAACAGGCAGCGCGCTGGGCCTCATCCAATGGGCCTTGCCCCATTTTACTCAGCATCACTCCCCTCATTTAATTTGCAACATAGCCCATTTCCTTGTTTTTATTTTCTTATTTTTCTGACTTATAAAAACCATATTGGTCTTAAACCCTAAAACTGCTTTTACTTGAAAAATCACTCAAATCATTTTCATACCCTCCTGACTTTAAACTTTATATTTTATTTTATTTTCCCTTTTTTATTATTAATAATAATATTATTATTATTATTATTATTATTATTATTAATCAAAAATCCAAAAAATATTTTATTTGTTTATTTACATATTTAAAATACTATTTATTTTATTTCGTTTAAAAATAAAAAGACCAAAAACATTTTCCTAACAAATTTAATTTCCTTTCTTAAATTTAAATAATAATTAGACTTAAGTTTATTTTATTTTCTTTTAACTAAAATTAATTTAGAACTTAGGTTCCTTTTAATTAATTAACCTTTTATACTAGTTTAATTAATATAAAATCTTTTTCATACAAATTTTTAAAAAAACTTGCCTTCTCTTAAACAATTTATTTTCTTTTCTTAAATCAATTTGGTTTAGTTTTTATTTGAATTAGTCATTTTATTTTTTACTTAACCTAATTAGAATTAAAACCTTTCAAAGACATAAACAAAAACAATTTCTTCTTTCCTTGTATATTATTTCACAATCTTGTACATTATTATTCAAATTCAATATGGTTGTAATAGTAATTAGGTTTTTAATTTCTCTTATCTCTCCATTTGTAAATTTGTACCCCCATCCCCAAATGATGTAATAGCGTAGAATTTTACATTTCTGCAATTTATCATTTTCAATATAAATGCTAGTAACTATGGTTTGTATGGAAAGACTAAAATCAACAAGTAGCCAAACCCTAATTTAAGAACAAAAGCATGAAAACAAACATTTCGCACCCTTGCACCTCTAGGGTTAACCTCACTTGTCGCCTTAAGAAAAATAGTCATGTCTCGCATGTGGGATACTTTAGCAAAAAACAATCAAATACGAGATCATAGACCCTCGATGACCCTTCAAATGTTGATTTCATAAATGATCTTAGACCCTTACAAATTGATAAGGTATCTTACGACATTGCTTTCCATGACTATATGATAACCCACGCTTGTCCCTTCACATTCAATGATAGGGCTTCTTATCAATCAATTTTAAGATAGAAATATCTAAAGGAGGAGGAAAAGAACTAAGACTTTTTGAGTGGGTAGAACATTCATAGTTGCTTGCTCACAAACATTTCAAAACCTCTTTCAAACACACCAAACTTTCAAATGAAATATATTCAAAAGTCAACACTTTGTATGCATTTTTATAGAGACGAGAATCATTACAAGGTTCTCCTAAACGTAGGCACTTTTCAAAAATACTTTCAAAACCAATCACAAACACATTTTAAAACAAAACATTTCAAAGTGAGCTAGCAACTAAGAGCCCATAGAAAACTACAGATGAAAAGGGTGCTAACACCTTCCCTTTTCATAACGTACCCCCCGAACTCAAGAAAATTCTCAAAAAGGACTTTTGATGTTCTTTTCACCATTTTCTTTATTGGATAAAAGAAAAGTCAGTGGCGACTCTTGCTATCCACAACAATTGCGATAAAACGTAAAACACCCAAGTCAGTTCTCCCAATGTATTACAGAACTGGCGACTCTGCTGGGGAAATTACTTAAAAGTGAGGTTACCTTAGAGACTAGATCACCTTTAAATGCTTTCATTGTTTGATTTATTTACTTTACATTTTGGGCCCTTGTTTGGGTTTGTACTGATCCTCTACCCGGATCTGGGAACATTATTAGCTAAGTAGCAAAGATTATGGAGATTGTAAGGCATAGACCGATATGGTTGAGACAATAGCTACGTTAGTGTGACACATTTGTTGGTACCGGTATCCCTTGTGGAGAATCGAGGAGAATACGGAGCTGCTGTGTGGTGTCATGAAGCACAAACTGACCTTAGAACCTTTTGTTGAACAACTTGGCCATTATGAAGTAGTGAGATAGCCGACTTTTGTGTAGTTCAAATTTGGTTGATACTCGATACTACGCTCATTGAGATCACACTTTTAGGATATTTCGGTCACCAAAAAAGAGGCTTGCGCTGAAACAATGTCCAATGAAGAAAGATCAATGATATTGAGGTTCCCTGGAACCCAGTTACTTTCTAGGACAGGTTGAACCAACCAAACTTCAAGAGGGTACTTACCTATGAACCTCATGCAAGCCTAAACCTAAGGACCTGTTTGCTTTGCTTGTATATGTTTACTTGTATATAACATCATGACATCATACCATGGAATTTTTCACTAACCATTTCAAGGACTTATAGGATTTACCTTTGTGCTGTTTTGTATGACATGGCTCCCATGCAAAGAAATACCATTAGAATCAACCTTGTGAAAGTTCCTCCTCAACTCAAGGAGTTAGCGTCAAGGGTTCCAAATGATTCTCCATTCACCAAGACGTATGGTCGTCTCATCAACTTGGTTACCTCAAAATTTGAAGAGGACATGGTACATGTGCTTTTCCAATTCTTTGACCCTAAACACCATTGCTTTACATTTCCTGATTACCAATTAGTGCCTACTATGGAAGAGTTTTCTCAGTTATTGGGAGTGCCTATTCTTGATCAATTACCCTTCACCGGTATTGAGAAAGACCCAAGACCTGAGGAAATATCCCGAGCTTTACATTTGCAACGGTCCAACGTTGTGGCAAATTGGGAAACAAGAAGTGGTGTTAAGGGTTTTCTAGCCAAGTTTCTGTTTGAGAAAGATCAACTCTTTTGGGATGCTCTGGATTTACAAGCTTTTGAAGAGGTTTTGGCCCTTCTAATCTATGGGATGGTACTATTTCCTAATCCAGACCAACTCATAGATGTGAATACGGTCAAAAAAATTCTATCTTGTAACCAGGTGCCTACCTTACTTAGAGACACTTTGCACTCTCTTCACACTCACACCATGTAGAGAAGCGGAATTCTTATGTGTTTCACTCCTTTGTTGGATAGGTGGTTTATTTCGCACCTTCCTCGATCTATTTTGAAGAATGAGCAAGGCATGAGATTTCCTAGTAGGTTGATGTCACTCTCGCATTCAGATATTCATTGGTGTTCTCGATCTTTGGAGGATGTCACCATCCTTGATCATTGTGGGGAATTCCATAATGTCCTTCTCTTTGGAATTAGGGGAGGTATCACTTATAATCCTTTCTTGGCTCTACGACAGTTATGGTATGCTCAGAAGGATAGTCCTCATAACGCACTTGTCCAAGGAATTATATTTGACTATGAAAATGATGTTCGAGGTTATTGTCAAATATTTATACGAGCTTGGGGCATGGTGAACAAAGTTGATAGAAAAAATTTGGGGCATAAGAACTCTATTCCATTGGAGCCTTATCTCAATTGGATGCGAGCTCGCGCTCAAAGCCCCGTGATGCCATATGAGGCCATCTTACCTATCATCATGGAACATATGGCCGAAGGAGATGTTCCCTATGTTATTCTTCATCCTAACATGCCTACTACTCTTGAGGAGTTTCAAAGATCATAGATTCAACTCAAAGGGGAGTAAGACACCTTTGAATCCCAATTATATGCAATCGAGAAGAAGGTTTTGGAGCTCACGAGACAGCTTCATGAAGAGCGAAGTTTGAACCCTACATTGCACCAAAGAGGATAAGCTCATGGGAAGCTTGAGTCCTTTTTGTTTTAGGAGTTTATTTTGTATTATTATTCTTGTTTCTTCCATTGTAAGCCCGAGAGGCACTTTTTTGTAACCATTTTGAACTTATTAATGCAATTAATGTTTGTTCCTTCTTTGTTTAAACAAGTTTAAATCTTAAAGGTCCTTGAAAACATTTGCATTCACACTACATGCATCATAACATAAGTAGGTTTTCCGACATAGGTTTCCTAATCTTTCTACTTTTTATTTCAGTAAGATGGATCTCGAGCAGACTATGAAGGACTTGCAGACACAAAATTCTCAATTTCAAGAAATCTTGCTCACCTTGGCTAAAGAGCAGCAAGAACTAATGTCACTTCTGGTTGCAAAGAAGAAGTCCAAGAAGAAGGCTTTGATCAACATGGGAAAGAGGTTCAAGGGCCCTGTACGACAAGTTCAAGTGGTAGAAGAGTCGTCCGAGGAGGATGAGAATCAGGATGAAGATGCAAGGAGCGCCCGTGCTGGGGGTGGTAACAATCCAAACTTTGAGGATGAGGACTATTTTGACGAGCAATATCCACCTGCCGAAGACAAGTATAAGCAACTAGAAGATAGGTTGAAGGCTGTGGAAATTCAAGTTGTTCCTGGCTTAGATTTTGGTGACATGGGTTTGGTTCCTGGGGTAGTAATCCCCCACAAATTCAAATTCCAGTTTTTTCCAAGTACGACAGGCTCTCGTTCCCAAAGCTTCACTTGAGATCTTACATCCGAAAAATTCAACCGCATACCACTGATAAGAAGTTATGGGTGAACTTATTTCAAGAGAGTCTGTTTGGGACTTAAATGGAGTGGTTTTACCAGTTAGAGGGTTCCAACATTTATACCTGGGAGAACTTGGCCACCGCTTTCTATCGTCAATATCATTACAATGCCGATATGGCACCAACTAGAGTACAGTTACAAGGAACGACCATGGGTTCCAATGAAGGTTTCAAAGAATATGCGCAAAAATGGAGAGACTTGGCAGGTAGGATACAACCACCATTGACCGACAGGGAATTAGTAGATATGTTCATGGGAACATTGACTTAACCATTTTTCAACTTGTTAATTGGGAGCTCATCATCTGGTTTCACTGAGTTAATCCTGACTGGGGAAAGGGTTGAGAGCAGTATTAAAAGTGGAAAGATTCCCATGGCCTCCGCCTCTACATCAAATACTGTGAAGAAACCTTTTACTGGTAAAAAAGAAACTAATGTCGTGTATGGGTCAAGGGGTCATATCAAGAAGGACCATCGGCAATCTTTAAATGCAGTTCTAATTTCTAATCCGACCTCTACTCAAAGACCACAACATTAAGATGTTTACCAAAGACCTGATATTCCAAAAAGACAACTTACAAGGATCAACATGTCACTATCTCAAGCCCTACAACACCCGTTGAAGGCTAATTTAGTAACATTGTGTGATCCCCCTTTAAATCTCAATGTTTCATCTCCAAAATACAACTCAAACGCCAAATGTGTTTATCACTCCAATAGTCCTGGACATGACACTGATTATTGTTGGGCATTAAAATGCAAGATCCAAGACCTCATTGACAACAAGACCATTAAATTTGATCCTCTTCCAACTCCGAACATAATCACTGCACCAATGCTAAATCATGGCAAAGGTGTCAATGCAATTGAAGACACTGCTTTTGTTTCCTCTGTTGAAGACCTGACTACTCCACTGACCATTGTTAAAGAAAATCTGCTGAAAGCTAGGGTATTTCCTGGTTGTCTCAAAGATTGTTGTTGCTGTGCCGGACAACTTGATGGATGCAAATGGCTGAAAAAAGGTGTCCAAAACCTAATAGATACCCATGAGATCCTTTTTGAAAGAATTACATCCAAAAAAAGTTTGAATGAATTTGTACCACAAGAAGTTAAAGACATATCAATAATCAGCATATCTAACAAGCCTATTAGAATCACTTCAAATGGTCCTATTAAGATTTTGAATGAACCGATGATTGCTCCATTGATAATTACCACTCTGAGGTTAATTCCTTATTCTTCCAGTAAAGCGGTACTGTAGAATTATGGAGCTGAAGTATACTACCATGGCATTAAACAAGACTCCTGAATTTAAAAAAACAAGACTGCTGATATAACCAACATTGTTAGCTCTAGCAAGGTGACAAGGACAGGGAGAATTTTTTCTCATAACATTTCACCTCCAACCACCACAACCACACCTGTCCGAATTACTATTTACAAACCTAGTATTGATGTTAGGGGAAAAGAAAAGATGATTGAGCCTGCCAGGATGGAGGTGTCTGCCAAAGACATTACTATTATGGAACCCTCCACCCAAGAGATGGAGGAGATTTTGAAGATCAAAAGTAAGAGTGATTATAAGATAGTAGAGCAGTTGAGGAAAACCCCCTCAAAGATTTCTATGTTATCTTTATTACTTTGTTCTGATACGCATGCTCAAGCTTTAATGACTGGATCTACCCGACTGCCAGTGAAGGACTCAACAACTGGCGTGCCAAGGATTTCATTCCCATATCCTTCAACAAAGAGTAATTATAATTAACTGTTTTATCAAGTTAAGAACTATGTCTGTAATTTTATTAAAACAATGACTTTAAGCCATGTGCCATACCCAGGGCACCATGGTCCATTTGTTAAGGATTTCTTCATTTTCATATGCCATCTGATCATTTAATGAAAAAACATTGAACTCTTTTGCATTCAAATTTTGCGCTCATTGTCTTTCTTTCACTTTAATACATTTTCAAAATATCCATGTATCTTACATGTACACACACACACACAGGCAGATCCTCATCCACTCTAGGTATCATTGATGACGACTCTGCTATTGCCACCTATGATTTTGAACATCCAATCTACCAAGCTGAAGACGAAGGCAAGGAAGATTATGAAATACCTATGGAATTAGCCATACTTCTGATGCAAGAAGAAAAATACATTCAACCGCATGAAGAGCCAGTTAAAGTGATTAACCTGGGTATTGAGGAAGATAAGAAAGAGGTCAAGATCGGCGCTAACTTGGAAGACAATGTCAAAGACAGATTGATCCAAATGTTGCATGACTAAGTTGAGGTGTTTGCTTGGTCATATGAAGATATTACGGGGCTTGATATTGACATTGTGGTTCATCGTCTACCAACGAAGGAAGATTGTCCTCTAGTCAAGCAAAAGGTTTGTCGTATACGGCCAGATATGTCTGAAAAAATTAAAGTTGAGGTAATGAAGCAATTCAATGCAGGTTTTCTAGCAGTGACGTCATATCTCTAATGGGTGGCAAATGTGGTCCCCGTGCAAAAGAAGGATGGAAAGGTCCATGTGTGCATAGACTATAGATATTTGAATAAGGAAAGCCTAAAAGATGATTTCCCACTACCGCGTATTGGCGTTTTGGTCGACAACACTGCTCAACATTAAGTCTTCTCCTTCATGGATGGTTTCTCTATCTATAATCAAATCAAAATGGCTCCCGAGGACATGGAGAAAACCACTTTTGTTACACAGTGGGGCACTTTTTGTTAAAAGGTCGTGCCTTTTGGTTTGAAGAATGCAAGGGCAACCTATCAACGAGCTATGGTAGCCCTATTTCATGATATGATTCATCATGAAATAAAAGTCTTTGCGGATGATATGATTAAAAGGTCACAAACTGAGGAACAACACCTTGATTATCTTCATAAGTTGTTTAAGAGGTTGAAGAAATACAAGTTAAGGCTGAATCCCAACAAGTGTACCTTCGGGGTAAGGTCCGGAAAGCTCCTGGGTTTTGTTGTCAGTGGCAAAGGTATTGAGGTCGATCCTGCGAAGGTCAAATCCATACAAAAAATGCCAGATCCCTGTACTGAGAAAGAGGTCATAGGTTTCTTAGGTCGACTCAACTACATTTCTCGATTCATATCTCACTTGACTGCTACTTGTGAGACAATTTTCAAACTCTTAAAGAAAGATCAAGTAGTCAGATGGGACGACAACTGCCAAGCAGTCTTTGACAAGATCAAGGAGTATTTACAAGAACCTCCCATCCTGATGCCTCCAGTTGAAGAAAGATCTTTGATTATGTACTTGACTGTATTAGAGAATTCAATGGGGTGTGTGTTGGGCCAACATGACGAGTCTGGCCGAAAAGAGCATGAAATATACTACCTGGAAAAAAAGTTTACCGACTGTGAAACAAGATATTGACTGCTCGAGAAAACTTGTTGCGCTCTGGCATGGGCTGCTCGCCGGCTAAGACAATATATGTTGACTCACACCACTTTGTTGATTTCTAAGATGGACCCTATCAAGTACATCTTCAAGAAGCCAACTCTCTCTGGGAGAATATCTAGATGGCAAATGATCTTGACTGAATATGATATCTAATATACTACACAAAAGGCCATCAAAGGAAGTGTGCTAGCAAATCATTTGGCCCATCAAGTTGTTGATGACTACCAATCCATGAACTTTGATTTCTCGGATGAGAATATCATGTTGATAACTGATTGTGAAAAGCCTGGACCGTATGACGGACCTGAACAAGGATCCCGATGAACTATGGTTTTGATGGAGCTTCCAATGCTTTAGGTAACGGAATTGGTGTTGTTGTTATTTCCCCCTAAGGTAGCCATATGCCTTTCATTTCCAGACTATGCTTTGATTGTACAAACAACATGGCCGAGTATGAAGAGTGCATCTTGGGTCTTAAGGCTGCCATTGACCTAAGAATCAAATTCTTAAGCGTATACGGAGGTTCGGCATTAGTAACCAGTCAAGTTAAAGGAGAATGGGATACCAAACATCCTAATATGATGCCCTACAAAGAGCTTGTGTTAACCTTGATCCCATACTTTGAGGAGGTTACCTTCAAACACTTCCCAAGAGAAGAAAATCAGTTGGAAGATGCCTTAGCAACAACATCATCTATGTTCAAGGTCAGGTGGGACAACGAGGCTCCTATAATTACAATTGAAAGATTTGATGAATCGGCACACTGTTGTGAGATTGACACCGACAAAGAGAATTCTTGGTATCATGAAGTGAGGAGATATCTGGAAGTACAAAATTATCCCGAAGGAGCTTCCATCAATGATGATAAATTCCTGTGAAGCTTTTCAGCCAAGTTTTTCCTAAGCACTGGAATCTTGTACAAGCGCAACCACGATTCAACTTTGCTCCACTGTATGGACAAGAAGGAGGCAGAGAAAATCATGGAGGACATGCATGATGGTATCTTTGGAACTCATTCTAGTGGACACACTATGGCCAAGAAGATTTTGAGGGCTGGTTATTATTGGACAACAATGGAAACTATTTGTCACCATCATTCAAGGACTTGCCATAAATGCCAGATCTATACCGACAAAGTTCATGTGCCTCCAATACCTTTAAATTTCATGACTGCTCCGTGGCCATTTGTAATGTGGGGCATTGACATGATTGGAGAGATCAAGCCCACAGCTCCTAATGGACATCGTTTCATCCTCATTGCCATTGATTATTTCACCAAATGGGTCGAAGCTGCCTCATTTTCTCAGTAACCAAGAATGTTGTGGCTCATTTTATTAAGCATAACCTCATATGTCGTTACGGTATCCCTGAAAGGATCATCACTGATAATGGAACCAATCTCAACAATGCTATGATTATGGAAATTTTCACTCAAGCCAAAATCAAGCATCACAATTCTTCTTCGAACAGACCTAAGATGAATGGCGCATTGGAAGCTGCCAATAAGAATATTAAGAAGATTGTGAAAAAGATGGTGGTAACCTACAAAGATTGGCACAAGATGCTACCGTTTTCTCTTCATGGCTACCGTACTTCAGCTTGAACTTCAACTGGGGCAATCCCATTCTCCTTAGTCTATGGCATAGAAGCTGTCTTGCCTGTTGAAGTTCAGATTCCTTCCTTAAGGATTATGAAAGAAGCAGATTTAGGCGAAGATGAATGGATTTGTACTAGGTTGGATCAGTTGAACTTGATTGACGAGAAGAAACTGGCTTCTATTTTTCATGGTCAAATGTATCAAAAGTGTATGATCAAGGCTTTTAACAAAAAGATCAAGCCTCGAGTGTATCAAACTGGCGATTTGGTAATAATGCGCATCATTCTTTCTCAAGGCGATCCCAAGGGCAAGTGGACTCCCACTTACGAAGGGCCATTTGTTGTTAAAAAAGTATTCTCTGGAGGAGATATGATGCTAACTACTATGGATGGAAAAGATTTCCCGCATCCTGTGAATGCATACATAGTCAAAAAGTACTACGCATAAAAATGACCTGCTAGGTTGACACACCTAGGAAAAAAACAAGGGCATCTCGGTGAACCAAAGAGGTTCGAGAAAAAATTAGGAATATATACAAAATATTATACACCCGACAAGTCGAAAACCCGAAAGGGCAGCTTGGGCAAAAAAGGGTATCCTGATGGGCTGAAAACCCGAAAGGACGGTCCAGGCAAAAGTAAAGGATTAAAGTGCATGACTATGTCCCGTGAAATCACTACAAATAGTTTTATTATCAAGGTCCAAGTTCAATGGTATAAGATTAACTCAATCAACTTCTTTCAATGACAAAGGATGATGTTCATTGACATAGGGGCAATAGCAGAGTTGGAACACAATGAGATCAATTCCACATGGCTATTATCATACCCTAATTTTTGACCTAAGATCCCTCCTTCATCTGCATTATTTTATATATACATCAAGGTCACAGAATATGGTAGGTTTCGAATGTTTCGCCTTCGAGCTTTGACTGTGTAGAGATTATCGGGGGTTGTGAGCATTTTATCTTACGAATGACTAACCACTAATCAAGCACGAAGTGTATGTTTTGTTATGTTGTTTTCATGTGCAGGAAATAGGTCTGAAAGAAGAGCATCGGACGTCATACATCGATTAGGGTTTCGAGTCTCGAAGCAGAAATGCGATCGGTCGTTAATTTCCAAAAGCTGATTTATCAAAAGAATTTCAAAGAATTGTGCGTTTATTTCCACACTCTGTCCAACAGATGGTCTCCAGTTTCTCTGAATATTTTTTTAGAAAGAACGGTCGAAGTTCTATTGTCTTTGATTCATGTGTGTTTCACATTGTTCTAAAATATAAGAAAACCAAGTTATGTCGTCATTTTCGATTTCTTTGACCAAAAGTTATCTGCAAATTTTCTCATAACGCGGGGTGAATTTCATCAAAATGGGATGATTAAATTCAAAACCATTCTAGAAGAATTTATTCGGAATATTTGGAATTTTCTTTATTTGAGTTCAAGTGATAATTAAAGAGGAGCTATCAAGAGATCTCATCCAAGAATAATCATTTATCGCATGAAATATTTATTCAAGATTATTTTTGTGATTATTTTGGTGGACTTACATCATGGTTATTTACTTACATGAAGCATTTATTCAAGAAGTTAGTGGGAAAAGGAATTCGATCCAATTAATCGGTCATCACAAGATTAATTACATGAGAATTTCTCTTTGATTACAAAATCAATTCATGTGATTTATTTGGATCTCTATTACAAAAATGCAATATTAAAGTCTAAGACTTGCATTATTGTTTATTCATCATTCAACAATTTATTCAAGTATTGTTCAACTCTTTCCCAATTCAAATGGAAGGCCTTGAATTTTTATCAAAACATATCAAGATTCATGATCATATGAAGATTCAAGGTTATTTATGATTACAAAGAGAATTGAGAATATATTGAAGAATACATGTTTATTCATGTTACAATTTATTTGGACTTATTGTAACAAAGTTACAAAATAAAATACAAGTTTTGTACATGAAAATCAACTATTATTCTTACTACAAAACAATCCCAATGCTGCCCATTTTTCCAGCACTAGATTAATCCATAATAGTCCATTTTTTGAGTGTAGTGCTGTCCATTTTCTTCAACCTTGTGTCAACAAAGACCATGCCAAGCTGCTGTCCAAATCTGCCCTGCAAAATAGTCCAGAATGCAGCCCATAAGACAAAAATCTGCACATTTTGCTGTTACAAAAACAGTATGCAAAGCTCCAAATATTGCACTAAAATGGATACTTCAAAAAGCTATCCCATAAAACATAAAAACAAGGCCTAGAATTTGTTCAAACTTCTACTGTTTTTCCACCCTAAAACCCCACACATTTCACTATAAATAGAGGTTTTCATCAACACAAAAGGGAGGAAAAAAGTCAAAAAAATTCAGCAAGAGTGAGAAAAACAGAAAAGAGAGTTTTGGTTCAACAAGAGAGTGAAAACAGAAAAAAAAGATAGTTTTGTTTTAAAATTCAGTAGAGAGAAAAGCCAGAAGAACATAACAAACTCAAGAAAAAAACTTACTACCTTTTTAGAAGCCACATCGGAGAGGCTCTGATAGGAATCATTCTCTTCTTCCTCCCTATATACTGCTGCATATAGTCATGTTTAAATCACTTTCTGCACCATTTTTCTTGGCCATACAATGTTTGCCTTATCATTCCTTTCTTTGTTGTACTTTATTTGAGTTGTTGCATGATTGTTAGCGTTTAAACATGTGTAGAATTCATAATAACAGTAATAACAATAAGTATAATGAAAGAAACATACTCCTTCCGTCGCGTAACAGCACCTTCTACCTCTTCCTCTAACAACCACCAATCTACATCTTGCAACCAATTCTGCTCGAATAGTAGAGATTCCAACATAATTTCGTTCTTAAAATTAGAAGAATAAAATCTAAACAAAAGAAAACCAGAGCTGGACTTTTGGAAATTGTTTATGCCACGTGTAACACCCCGTTTTAATTAATATTATTTATATTATAATTTTCTAAATATAACCGGTTGATGTTTATTTTGAATAAAATAATAATTATTTAATTGGTAATTCGGTCCGGTATGTAATTAATTGGGTTTATTTGTTTTACCGAAAAATAACTATTTTTGTACGATAATATTATATTTAGTGTGTAAATATTTTATTATATGTATTATTTAATTTATTTGTGAGGATGGATTTATATTAGTATTAATTGATTTATTATAAACTAATAAATTAATGTTATTTAATTATATTAAATTAATTTAATAAAATATTTGTTTTATTATATATAAGTTATGTTAAGTTAGGGTAGTAAAGTATATAAGTTTATATGTTATGTAGGTTAGTTTTATATAATATGATAAGTAAGTAATATAATAAAATAAGTTAGTTTTTTTATATATTATATAATAAATAGTTAGATAGAAAGGAAAAAATATATATCAGAAAGTGAAAAAGTGAGAAAGAGAGAAGTAGAAGTGAAGAAAAAGAGGAAAACTAGGGTTGAAGAGGAGAGGAAGAAATTTCTGGAAAATCAAACGAAAAAGCTCGTTCTGGGAACTAATCGGTAAGGGTTAGACTTCCTCTAAACATCTAATGTATTTTTATTGTATTTAATTCGGTTTTTTCAGTTTAAGAAGTAGATTATTGTAGACTGTTAGAAGAAAAAAAATAGTAGACTGTTAGAAAATAAAATATTGTTAGGGGGGGCACTTTGTTGGGGGGGGGGGGGGAGGGTGGGGTGGGGGGCTACGTCCACTTTTCTTTCCTCTGTGTTACTGATGTTACTTTGTTAATATATATATATATATATATATATATATATATATATATATATATATATATATATATATATATATATATATATATATATATATATATATATATATATATATATATATATATATATATATATATATATATATATATATATATATAGTTTATAATATATATATTTATATATATTATAATTAATAGTGTGATTAATTATATAACCGATTACGGTTTATCGATGAAACTTGATATTTTGGTTTCGACCGGAGATTAATTAAATTGTAGATATGTGATAGATTTGAAATATGTTGTGAAATGTCGATTCCAGAAATAACATTGTTCAATTTATAAATATTATGTTATATTAATAATTTAATTAATACATTAATATATATATATTATAATTAATAGTGTGATTAATTAATATAACCGGTTACGATCAATTGGTAAAACTTAATATTTTGAGTACGACCGGAGAGGAATTAAATTGTAGAGGTGTTGAATATTCGAGATATTTGGTTGATTGCAGATTTCGGAAATGATGTGTTTGATTTATGAATATTTTGGTGTTGTGTAATAATTGTTGAAAATGAAATAAATGATGTTTGTTGTGCAATGTTGTGAGATTAATTCATATGGTGGAATTATGGTGATGTATGCTTGTAATTGGGATTGAGAGATGTCTTGATTTGCATATTGTTGTTAATTGAATTGCACACCGCATCATAAGTCGTGTCAAGAGGCGATGTTTGTTAGTCTCGTGGAGGCTAGTGGCTCGTCCCAAACTCAGAGCGGGGGTTTGAAAGCTTAGGGAATGGGTTTTTGTGATTATCTGTCTGAGGGATAGACATCGGCAAGTCCGAAGGATAATAGATGATTGGTACAATATGCATGAGTCGTGTCATTGTGTCGAGTCGCACGTACACGTTTTATTGAGTTTATGTGTGGTTGAATATTATGCATTATGTGCTAATTGGTAAATGAAATTGATTGTGTTTGTTTTCTTTGAGTTGTTGGATATGAGAATTTGATTAAATGAATATCTTATGTAGTTTATGTAAGAGTTGGGAAAAGAGTGAGATTCCTTTATTTAATGTCTTTTATTTGCTTTAAATTACATACTTTATGTTTGTTGGAATTCTTACCCTTATGTTGGAAAATGCTTGCTTCGGCATTGTTCGGGTACCAAAGACGGTAGTGCGAGGCACTAGCTTAGCGGATGCAATTTGGATTGTAATCCGTTTTATTTTGGTTTATCGAGTCGATACTCTGGTTGTAACACTTGAGGGTTAGGTGTCCGCATTCGAACTCGTATATTTTGTAGATGGATTATACTTGTATATAATCCATTGTTTTGATTATATATATTGATGTATGTGTATTATGACTTGATAACATATTTGGTGTATGAACCGTATGGCTTAATGCCTTGAATTTTATATTTTGATTCCTCCTTTGGAGATGAAGTTATTATGATTCCGTTGCGTTTGCACGAAAAATAAAGTATATGCCATGAATGTATTATGTGATTAAATGATTAAAGTGACGAATATGTCATGTCCGTTTTTCTTGAATATGTGAATTGATGTTGTGACACTCCTTCCGTGCAAATTTTATTTTCTCTGATTTTAATTATATCGTTTAATTCGGGGTTTATTAGAAGGGGTGTTACAATAGTGGTATCAGAGCATTGTCGGTCAGTTGTCAGGTCTTAATGTTACTAATTCCATTGTATTTGATTGTGTATCTGACGCGATCAATACTTTTGTGTTGTTCAGAAGAAGATGGTAGCTGGGAGGAATGATAATGCACTTGCTGAGGCATTACGATTGCTCGCTGGATCCTTGAATCAGAGGCCGCAAGCTAATCCGGTGCCACATGATGGAGCTGATGATGCTTTCCGTGCTCTTGGAAAGTTTCAGAAGAACAACCCGCCTACTTTCAAAGGAGAGCATGCGCCCGAAGAAGCTCAAGAGTGGTTGGAGGCCATTGAAAAGATTTTCCGAGTGATGAATTGCACTGATGCTCAGAAAGTGCAATTCGGAACTCACATGCTTGTGAAGGAAGCGGAAGATTGGTGGATTAACACAAGTCATAGGTTCGATGAAGAGAACACCGTGGTTACATGGGCAATGTTCCGAGATACTTTATTGGAGAATTACTTTCCCGAGGATGTTCGTGGTAAGAAAGAGGTGAAGTTCTTGGAGTTGAAACAAGGGAGTGGTAGCGTTGCGGAGTATGCCGCCAAATTCCAAGAATTGATCAAGTATTGTCCCCACTATAATACGGTGAATGCCAAGAGATCTAAATGCTTGAAGTTTGTGAACGGCTTAAGGCCGGATGTGAAGAAAGCAATCGGGTACCAACAAATTACCCGCTTTTCTAAATTGGTGAACAAAAGTGATATCTATGACGAGGATAGTCGTGATAGTAGTGTTTACTACAAGAGTTTAAGTGACAAGAGAGGCAAGGGACAAATGCGTCCTAAGCCTTATGATGGAAAAGGGAAGCAACCGATGAATGTGGGCAAGAATCCAAGTGGGGGAGTTATTACTCCGGTGAAGTGCTATAGATGTGGGAAAGAGGGACACCGTGCTATGGAGTGTCGCCAAGTTGAGCCGACATGTTTCAAGTGTGGGAAGATTGGTCACCGATCTAACGAGTGCAGGTTGGGTGCTAGTGTGACTTGCTACAACTGTGGCGAGCAAGGGCACATTAGTACAAAGTGCACGAAGCCAAAGAAGGAGCGAGGAAAAGTGTTTGCATTGTCTGGTGCCGAGACTTTGGCGGACGAGAAGTTGATCAGAGGTACTTGCTTTATCCTTAATGTACCTTTGATTGCTATTGTTGATACGGGTGCTACGCATTCATTCATTTCATTGGATTGTGCTACTAGTTTAGGTCTTGTGTTATCTAATTTGGGTAGAAGTATGGAGATAGATACGCCTACGATGGGTTCGGTTTCTACTTCAGTCGTTTGTTTGAAGTGTCCTTTGCGTATGTGTGGTAGAGATTTCGAAGTTGATCTCGTATGTCTTCCTTTGAGTCGGATTGATGTCATTTTGGGTATGGACTGGTTGAGAGCCAACCACGTCTATATCAATTGTTTTGCTAAAGCGGTTCTTTTTCTCGAGTCCGAGAAAGAAGGCGTTGCGTTCCTGTCTACTCAACAGATGAAGAGGTGTGTTAGAGATGGGGATGAATTGTTCGTGTTGATGGAGAGCATGAGTCTTGGTGATAGTGGAGTGAGAAAGGATGTTCCTGTTGTTTGTAATTTTCCAGAGGTATTTCCGGAAGAGATTACGGATTTACCTCCAGAACGTGAAGTGGAGTTTTCTATTGATTTAGTTCCTGGTGCTAGTCCTATTTCGATGGCTCCGTATCGGATGTCACCATCAGAATTGGTTGAACTAAAGAGCCAACTTGAAGAGTTACTTGATAAGAAGTTCATTTGTCCGAGTGTTTCTCCGTGGGGTGCACCGGTGTTGTTAGTAAAGACGAAAGAAGGAACGATGAGACTTTGTGTGGATTATCGGCAGTTGAACAAAGTTACTATCAAGAACAAGTATCCTTTACCTAGAATTGATGATTTGATGGACCAGTTGGTAGGAGCTTGTGTGTTCAGTAAGATTGACTTGAGATCTGGTTATCACCAAATTCGTCTGAAAGCTAGTGACATTCAAAAGACAGCATTTAGGACGAGGTATGGACACTATGAGTATTCGGTGATGCCTTTTGGTGTTACGAACGCACCTGGTGTGTTTATGGAGTACATGAACATAATATTTCATGAGTTACTTGATAAGTTTGTGGTGGTCTTTATTGATGACATTCTTATATATTCGGAGAATGAGAAAGAGCATGCCGAGCACTTAGGAATTGTATTTTCGATTTTGAAAGAGAATCAGTTGTTTGCTAAACTTTCTAAGTGTGAGTTCTGGTTGAAGCAGGTGAGTTTTCTTGGACATGTGATATCTCGTGGAGGTATTATCGTCGATCCGACTAAGATAGAAGTTGTTTCTGAATGGGAATCTCCTAAATCTGTGTTTGAGATACGAAGTTTCCTTGGTTTAGCCGGATACTATCGTAAGTTCATTGAGGGTTTTTCAAAGTTGGCTTTACCATTGACACAATTGACGAGAAAGGGGAAATTGTTTGTGTGGACTACTCAGTGTGAGGATAGCTTTCAAGAGCTTAAGAGAAGGCTGACTACTGCTCTTGTGTTGGTTTTACCTAATCCATCCGAACCGTTTACAGTGTATTGTGATGCTTCATTGATGGGGTTAGGTGGTGTGTTGATGCAAAGTGGATAAGTGGTGGCCTATTCTTCGAGGCAACTTAAGGTACACGAGAGGAATTATCCGACTCATGACTTGGAGTTGGGAGCTGTTGTTTTTGTGTTGAAAATTTGGAGACATTACTTGTTTGGATCGAGATTCGACGTTTTCAGTGATCATAAGAGTTTGAAATATTTGTTTGATCAGAAAGAGTTGAATATGAGGCAGAGGAGATGGTTAGAGTTCTTGAAAGATTATGATTTTAGTTTGAATTACCATATTGGAAAGACGAATGTGGTTGCCGATGCGTTGAGTAGAAAATCATTGCATATGTCTATGCTAATGGTTAAAGAGTGGGAATTACTTGAACAGTTTCACGACTTGAGTTTGGTTTGTGAAGAAACTTACTTTGGTGTGAAACTTGGTATGTTGAAGATTACAAGTGGAATATTGGATGAGATAAGAGAAGGACAAAGAGAGGACTTGGTTTTGGTTGACAAATTGACTTTAGTTAACCAAGGTCAAGGAGGAGAGTTTAGAATTGATGAGAACGGCGTGTTGAGATGTCGTGATAGAGTTTGTGTTCCCGATGTGAGAGATGTGAAAAAGAGGATCCTTGAGGAAGGACACCGAAGTGGGTTGAGCATTCATCCCGGTGCCACAAAGATGTATCAAGATTTGGGAAAATTGTTTTGGTGGCTGAGTATGAAAAAGGAAATTGTGGAATTTGTGTATTCGTGTTTAGTATGTCAAAAGTCCAAGATAGAGCATCAAAAGCCTTCCGGTTTATTACAACCTTTGTCTATACCGGAATGGAAATGGGACAATATCTCTATGGATTTTGTTTCGGGTTTTCCGAGGACTCCGAGTAACTATGAGGCTATTTGGGTTATAGTGGATAGATTGACTAAATCTTCTCACTTTATTCCAATTAGAATGGATTACTCGATGGAGAAGCTTGCGAAGTTGTATGTTGAGTGGATTGTATGTTTGCATGGTATTCTGACGTGCATTATTTCGGATAGAGACCCGCGGTTCACATCTAGATTTTGGGAAGGTTTGCAACGAGCTTTGGGTACTAAGTTACGTTTGAGTTCCGCTTATCATCCACAGACAGATGGTCAAACGGAGAGAACCATTCAATCACTCGAAGATCTTTTGCGTGCTTGTGTGTTAGAACAAGGAGGTTCTTGGGAAAGTTACTTGTCTTTGATTGAGTTTACCTATAACAACAGTTTTCATTCTAGCATAGGTATGGCTCCTTTTAAAGCGTTGTATGGAAGGCGTTGTCGAACACCTTTATGTTGGTACGAGTCGGGAGAAAGTGTGGTGGTTGGACCGGAAATTGTGCAACAAACTACGGATAAGATTAAGTTGATTAGAGAGAAGATGCAAATTTCACAAAGTCGCCAAAAGAGCTACCATGATAAGAGGAGGAAGCCTCTTGAGTTCAAGAAGGATGAACATGTGTTTTTGAGAGTGAATCCTACGACGGGTGTTGGTCGGGCTCTTAAATCACGGAAGTTGACACCTCGGTTTATTGGTCCGTATCAAATTTCGGAAAGGATTGATAATGTGGCGTATAGGATTTCATTACCACCATCACTTTCCAATTTACATGATGTGTTTCATGTATCGCAATTGCGAAAGTATATTGCGGATCCGTCACATGTGGTACAAGTGGACGATGTGGAAGTTAGAGAAGACTTAACCGTTGAGACCTTGCCGACAAGAATTGAAGATCGGAAAGTGAAGCAACTTAGAGAAAAAGATATTTCTTTGGTTAAGGTGGTGTGGGGTGGTGCGGCTAATGGAAACATAACTTGGGAGCTTGAAAGCCGGATGCGAGATTCATATCCTGAGTTGTTCGTTTAGAGGTAATTTTCGAGGCCGAAAATCTTTTAAGTGGGGGAGAGTTGTAACACCCCGTTTTAATTAATATTATTTATATTATTATTTTCTAAATATAACCGGTTGATGTTTATTTTGAATAAAATAATTATTATTTAATCGGTAATTCGGTCTGGTATGTAATTAATTGGGTTTATTTGTTTTACCAAAAATAACTATTTTTGTACGATAATATTATATTTAGTGTGTAAATATTTTATTATATGTATTATTTAATTTATTTGTGAGGATGGATTTATATTAGTATTAATTGATTTATTATAAACTAATAAATTAATGTTATTTAATTATATTAAATTAATTTAATAAAATATTAGTTTTATTATATATAAGTTATGTTAATTTAGAGTAGTAAAGTATATAAGTTTATATGTTATGTAGGTTAGTTTTATATAATATGATAAGTAAGTAATATATGAATTAAGTTAGTTTTTTTATATATTATATAATAAGTAGTTAGATAGAAAGGAAAAAAAATATATGAGAAAGTGAAAAAGTGAGAAAGAGAGAAGTAGAGAAGAAGAAGTGAAGAAAAAGAGGAAAACTAGGGTTGAAGAGGAGAGGAAGAAATTTCTGGAAAATCTACCGAAAAAGCTCGTTCCGAGAACTAATCGGTAAGGGTTAGACTTCCTCTAAACATCTAATGTATTTTTATTGCATTTAATTCTGATTTTTCAGTTTAAGAAGTAGATTATTATAGACTGTTAAAAGAAAAAAATAGTAGACTGTTAGAAAATAAAATACTGTTAGCAATGGAGAAGAAGAAGGGGGGGCACTTTGGGGGGGAGGGGGGCACGTGGCACAGGGGGGGAGGGTGGGGTGGGGGGCTACGTCCACTTTTCTTTCCTCTGTGTTACTGATGTTACTTTGTTAATATATATATATATATATATATATATATATATATATATATATATATATATATATATATATATATATATATATATATATATAGCATATAAATAGTTTATAATATATATATTTATATATATATTATAATTAATAGTGTGATTAATTATATAATCGATTACGGTTTATCGATGAAACTTGATATTTTGGTTTCGACCGGAGATTAATTAAATTGTAGATATGTGATAGATATGAAATATGTTGTGAAAAGCCGATTCCAGAAATAACATTGTTCAATTTATAAATATTAGGTTATATTAATAATTTAATTAATACATTAATATATATTATAATTAATAGTATGATTAATTAATATAACCGCTTACGATCAATTGGTAAAACTTAATATTTTGAGTACGACCGGAGAGGAATTAAATTGTAGAGGTGTTGAATATTCGAGATATTTGGTTGATTGCCGATTCCGGAAATGATGTGTTTGATTTATGAATATTTTGGTGTTGTGTAATAATTGTTGAAAATGAAATAAATGATGTTTGTTGTGCAATGTTGTGAGATTAATTCATATGGTGGAATTATGGTGATGTATGCTTGTAATTGGGATTGAGGGATGTCTTGATTTGCATATTGTTGTTAATTTAATTGCACACCGCATCATAAGTCGTGTCAAGAGGCGATGTCTATTAGTCTCGTGGAGGCTAGTGGCTCGTCCCAAACTCAGAGTGGGGGTTTGAAAGCTTAGGGAATGGGATTTTATAATTATCCGTCTGAGGGATAGACATCGGCAAGTCCGAAGGATAATAGATGATTGGTACCACATGCATGAGTCGTGTCGTTGTGTCGAGTCGAACGTACACGTTTTATTGAGTTTATGTGTGGTTGAATAGTATGCATTATGTGCTAATTGGTAAATGAAATTGATTGTGTTTGTTTTCTTTGAGTTGTTGGATATGAGAATTTGATTAAATGAATATCTTATGTAGTTTATGTAAGAGTTGGGAAAAGAGTGAGATTCCTTTATTTAATGTCTTTTATTTGCTTTAAATTACATACTTTATGTTTGTTGGAATTCTTACCCTTCTGTTGGAAAATGCTTGCTTCGGTATTGTTCAGGTACCAAAGACGGTTGTGCGAGGCACTAGCTTAGCGGATGCAATTTGGATTGTAATCCGTTTTATTTTGGTTTATCGCGTCGATGCTCTGGTTGTAACACTTGAGGGTTAGGTGTCCGCATTCGAACTCGTATATTTTGTAGATGGATTATACTTGTATATAATCCATTGTTTTGATTATATATATTGATGTATGTTTATTATGACTTGATAACATATTTGGTGTATGAACCGTATGGCTTAATGCCTTGAATTTTATATTTTGATTCCTCCTTTGGAGATGAAGTTATTATGATTCCGTTGCGTTTGCACGAAAAAGAAAGTATATGCCATGAATGTATTACGTGATTAAATGATTAAAGTGACGAATATGTCATGTTCGTTTTTCTTGAATATGTGAATTGATGTTGTGACACTCCTTCCGTGCAAATTTTATTTTCTCTGATTTTAATTATATCGTTTAATTCGGGGTTTATTAGAAGGGGTGTTACACCACGCCCTTCTCAAAACCTGTTAACAATAGAACCTGATAAAAACACTTAACCTGTACCAAACATAGAACCTGCCAAACCACAAGACTTGCGCTGAATCAATCCATATCCAAAACCATATAACCTGTCAAAAACATAACAACCTGTTAAAACCACTAGAACCTGTTAAAACCAGCTTAGAGCCTGCTATCCAAAACCTTAACCTGTTAAAACCCTAACCTTTTTAAAAAAACCCTTAGAATCTGCTGTTACAAAAACCTTAACCTGTACAAAACAATAGAACCTGTCAAAAAACATAAAACCTGCAAAACACAGAACCTTAGCACTCAACACCAAAACACAAAATTCACCCAGAAAAACGCAACAGTGTACACTGAGTTTTCACGAACATAAACCAAAACAGAGTTCAAAGGTTATAATGGTAAAAAAGGCAGAACCTTGGCTCTTCGTTCCTCATCACCCGTGACAACCATCTGTCGTAACCCACACAGCCTCCCTCCACTCCGTCCTCCGCCACTCCTCCTGCCCCGAAAACATTTTCTTCCATTTGATCTTCGCCGAGTTCGACCCAGTGAGTCCACGTGTATTGACTCGTTTGGTAAGATCCATTTTCCCATATCTAAACTACAAAGTTTACATCTTTCGTGAAGACACTGTCATAAACCTCATCTCATCTTCAATCCGTTTAGCACCAAAGAATCCATTAAACTACGCGAGAAACAACCTCGGTGACATGCTTGACTCGTGTGTTGAACGAGTTATCTATCTTGACTCAGATATTGTTGTTGTTGACGATATCTTCAAGCTATGGAGTATGAAAATGGGTGAGGGTAAGGTTATTGGTGCACCAGAATATTGCCATGCGAATTTCACCAATTATTTCACAGATGAATTCTGGGTTGACCCTTTATTGTCACGCGTGTTTGGAGCAAGAAAGGCTTGTTATTTCAACACGGGTGTGATGTTGATGGACATGGTGAAATGAAGGGAGAGGGAATCGTTCTTTCTTTCTTTTTCTTGTTATTTGTTTTTTTGTTGGATTTAGAAATAATATTTAATTTGTTTCTCTCTTCCCAACGCACCAGCCGCCGCGCCCCAACATCAATTAGGTTTTCTTTTCTTTCCTTGTTGTACTTTTCAAAGCGGGTCGGCCCATTGGGCCTGTTGGTCCAACATCTTTACCAATTTCCCCTTATTTACTAATAGAAGTATTAGATATAATGAATAAACAACATAGTCCATTTGGCAAGGATTTAACAATAATTCAGGAAGGGCACGGGTTCAAGTCCGGGCTGGGACATTTTTGTTATTTCTTTTAGTATTATCTCCTCTATTATTCTATCTTGTTATAATTATTAAGAAAACATAAAAAAAAAATGCTTTTATAATTTAATTTTTGCTAATTTGATATTTAATCTTTTATTATTTAATTATTCAAAAATATTTGTTTCATAATTTAGTTTATTTAATTTGTTATTTGTTTAATTATTAAAAATTCATGATTTTGTAATATAATCTTTATGTACTTTTGGTTATTTATTCGTTAAAATGCATGCTAGTATAATTTAATTTACATTAGTTAATTGTTCAATTGTCATTTTAATTAATTTTATCATTGATCGTTATATCTTTCGTCCATCTCAAATCCAAGGGAAATGTTTTAACTTTGTTGACTTCATGTCATCAAACATGTCTCATCTAATCGTGTGAATACCCTCATTCATCTTTCATTTATTATTTTGTTAAAAACTTAAGATAATTTTCCCAAATATTCAATTTTTAAACTCACACCTTTTAAGTCAAAACTTCGACGTTAGGTCGTCGTATCTTCAAAATCTCGTCCATACCCATTTTTGGCCAAACAAGCTTTTTTTTTAATCAAACAAACAATTTTAATAAACAGATATTTCAAAAGGTTCCTATAGGATACTATAGATGCATTGGGTGCTAATACCTTCCCATTGTATAACCAACCCCCGAACTCTAGATCTCTTTTCAAAACGCCTTGTATTTTCATTACTTTTAAGTATTATTCTACATTGCATATTTCAGGGTTTTATTTCGCTCTTTTCCCTTTTCCCTTGGAAATGATAAAGCGCGATGGCGACTCTTGCTTTTGTGAGACGAGTTAATTAATAGCTCGATCTCCAATTTACCCCGCTACATTTTTTATCGCTACAGCTATTATTTTTGTTTTCACTTTGTATTCTTTCGATGATTTCCTCTTACTAGGATCTCTGTCTCCTTGTACAAAAACGCCTATTTATAGGCAAAACATCAATACAAATATACTTTGAAGTGCAAACTTTTTGTTTTTCTGTTTTGAGTGCAAAAACGTCGAATGACTAAAATTGAATGAACATATGCATATGAACATGATTAATTGTTAATAAATGTATGTTTAAAAACGGTAATAAACATTTTCTTAAAGAATTCAGGATATCCCCCATAAAGTTACTTCAACAAAATTATTCCCACAGATTTAAATTCATACAGTATCCATCCGGAGTTTCAATCTCCTAACAATCATTTCCCCAGCTGAGTTGGTCCTAAACTATAAGAGAAATCTCGCGAAGTTCATCTCCAAAAGAATTCATACCCCAATAAGGTTTTCAAAATTCCTTCCTTAATAGGGTTTGTTTCTCCAACACACTACTAATTTCCCCAGTACAAGTCTTCCTCTCGGACCATTACAAATCAACAGACAAAACCCCTTGTCCCCAACAGAGTCGATAATATCCCTAGTAAGTTTCTACAGAGCCTGGAATTCAACCAGATACCAGTTAACTTTCCTTCTCTCCAGTCAAGTTATAATTCCTTAGTAGAGTAATGAGTCAAGGTTCCTGAACTCTATTCCCCAAGCAGAAATTAACATCCCCCGCAGAATTTCCTCGAACAACAAAAAGGAATCCCCGGCGAAAATATTCTAAACAAAGTTCAAGATACACAGGCTCTTCATCACCAGTGGTAGTCCGGGATTCAACTTCCTCCCCAGTAATTTGTCAAGGATTTATTTTCCAGACAATGATGCACTTCAATGTTTCACATTCATATATCATAGCCCGTACATGACGAATGCATATAGCATAATCTCATTTATTTTGAGAACATCGTTACACCATGCATACATCTTCATACAACTAACCCTCTTCCTTGCAGGAAAAATCAATCAACAAAACAAAAAGACCTCTTCTGGTTAGATTTACTTCTTCCAGATTAAAGGCAGGCAAACGAAAACCTCTTCTAGTTAGATTTATTTCTTCCAGATTAAAGACAGGAAAATGAAAACCTCTTCTGGTTAGATTTATTTCTTCCAGATTAAAGACAGGAAGACGAAGACCTCTTCTGGTTATATTTATTTCTTCTAGATTAAAGACAGACAATCAGAAGACCTCTTCTGGGTAGATTTACTTCTTCCAGATTAAAGACAGGTGAACGAAGACCTCTTATGGGTGGATTTACTTCTTCCAGATTAAAGATAGGCAAACGAAGACCTCTTTTGGTTAGATTTATTTCTTCCAGATTAAATACAGGAAATCAACAAACCTCTTCTGGGTGGATCCACTTCTTCCAGTTAATGATAGGCAATCAACGGACCTCTTCTGGTTGTGATTATTTCCCTAGTGAAGTCGCCAATCAACAGACCTGTTCTGGTCAGATTTATCTCTTCCAATTAAAAACAAGAAAAAGACATCTACATATTCAGTATAAATCGACCAAAGATTTATTTTGATACTTCTCCCTCCACAGTCACTCTAGATGGCATCTATAAGCCCATCTCCAACAAACTCTTCATCACTTCTCCAAATGGCATCTTTAAGCCCATTCCCGACACAATCAACTAACACATAGTCGAGTGCAAATTTCTGGGCACTTTAGTGTTCAATCATCTTCCACCTTCAAGTCACGAATGGCAGACTCACGAATCTAACTCTTTAGGTGTAACAAGATTGAACAGGGGCAGCTGTTGCACCCCAAGATTTGCCCTCTCTTTTTTCAAGATATTTCTCACAAAGATCTTCAATGGTTCAAGCTTATACTAAGTCAAGCCATCTCCTTAGCACTGATACCTCAAATTAGGATTTGAGTTTTCACAAGGAAAATTGTACTTATAAACTACTTTCATGGATCATTATGGACCCTCAATATTTCTCATGTCAAGTTTCAAGTCTTGGATCACAAAATTGTTCAGTCAATTGATCAGATGACCTAAAATCAGCTGTATTGGGTAAAAAGTCAATTATGGTCAACCTACAGTCAAACTTCAATATTTTTGACCAATATCAACATTTTGAAGTCATATGTATCAATTGATCAAAATTGGATCACATTTCCCCAAAAAAAAATTGTTCAAAACACTAAAAGGGCAAAATGAGGGTTTTGACTGAGAATGGCTAATCTCTGAATTTTGACCTAATACATGACTTATTGGTTTGAAACATGATCTCAAGGATTCAAATGCATCATTGTGACTTAATTTCATATCTCAATTCATTTCCCAAGAGCAATTGTTTGATAGTTGAAATTCAGTCAATTGATGAAAAGTCGACTAATACACCCAAAAGTCAAACTTTGAATTTTTTATGGAAATTGAGTTTCAAAGATCATATTTCATCAAGACATTCAAAAATATGAGACTTGATAATCAAGAAATCAAGAAAGCAAAATTAATTTTGAAAAGTCAAAGTTTGTAAGACTTAGAAAATTTTCTAAGTGTTTTTAAGCCTTATTTTTTCATGACTTCATGCCAAATTTTTATCAAAATGCAAGATGATTCAAAGAAAACTTCCAACATGAAAGTTGTAGATCTTGATGAAATATACAACTTTTATTTATTGATCAAGTTCTATAAATGCTTATATTTTTAGTTATGAATTCACAAAGTCGTGCACTTTTTCTTAAACACTTAGTGAAAATTTGACCTAGTTTAGGCAGATTTTTGACCTAACTTCTTGGTCAATTTTCACCAAGCTACAAGATGAATTTCTAAAAATTTCCAACATTAAAGTTGTAGATAATGTTCCAAGATTTTCAAAATGTCTAAGAACTCAATAAGATCATTTTTTATCTAAGAGAATCGAAGAGATGAAGTTAGGGTTTCAAACTTTGAATTACAAGGCAATTTTGTGATGAACACATAACCAAATCCATGGCCATGCGGCATAATCTTTGCTTTGAAGGCCTCATACTTGTGTTTCACTCCATAATTAATGGTTTACACAATTTATTAAGCCCTTATCCAAGTGTTTGAAACTTTGTCCAAGTTGGTTTTCCATTTATAGAACAAAGTTACCATTTCCATTTTGACAAAGCATTGCTTTTGCAAAGTTCAACTCTCCTTGAGCTCCTAACTTGTTGTCTCTGTCCACACTCAAGATAAATGATCAGAAACAAACATGTTTAAAGTGCCTAACCACTCTACATGCTTGTACCTTCTACCTTGAAACTACATTTCTCACTTTTCTTCAAAATCAAGCAACCTAGCCATAACCCCACAACTCAGAAATCTCTTGTGAAAAATATCTCTAACCTTTTGCTTATAGATACACAAGTCATTTTCAAGTAAATACACGAATTGACAAGCACTAAAATTCCCTAAAAACATAGATTTCACAAAAACTCCATTGTTGTGCAGGATCTGACCAAAAACTCCCAACTCTCAAACCACTCGTGTGTTTCCTCTCCAAATCATTTCAAAAGCTTCCTTACCTCATATATAAGTCATCCCAATATTTGTGTTCAAACTGTAACACCATTTGCACTATCCTCCATTTTCAAAAACAAAGGTCTGTACTTGGACTTCTCTAGAACAGTTCAAACACTCTCAGTTCAAAGCAACCATTGGAATAGCTTCCTGGAGGTTCAAGGAAGCTAACCAAGCCATTAAAACATCTTGAAGTAAGCTCTAACTCAAAACATGAAATCCAGTTTTGAGGTAACTTTTCTGATTTTCAATCTCTTCATATAGGCATTGTTAGCTTTCCATTTTCAAAGATAAAATGTAGACATCATTTCCCTGAAGCTGACCATGTCCTTAGAATTCATTTATATTGTTTGAGTAGTGAGAATTTTAAGTTTGAACTTTCTGGAAAAAAATTAGGTTATAATTGGTACTAGTCAAAATCTATGCTCATCTTTGAGCCATTGTCTAAGTTATTTATATTTCTGGAATCGTGGTGAAATTTTTAACAAGTTTGATATTTATACTTTTGAGAATGGTTGAGAAATGAATGAGTTGTAAAGGCTCTGGCTGGCGTGAGAAAGAAGATGAAGTTTACCATTAGAACTGGTTTTGTAATATATATTTATGGTTTGATATAAGACACCAGATGTATAGTCACCCCAGTGGTGGAGAGCGCGCGCGTAAAGGCATTATTATGGAAGGTCCTGAGTTCGAGCCCCAGCGAGACCTTTTGTGATTTTTCTCATATTTTTCCATCCTTTTTTGTTTGAGCAGACAGCACGCTGGGCCTCGTCCAATGGGCCTTGCCCCATTTTACTCAGCATCACCCCCTCATTTATTTTGCAACGCAGCCTATTTTCTTGTTTTTATTTTCTTATTTTTCTGACTTACAAAAATCATATTGGGCCTAAACCCCAAAAAAAAAATTTCTTCAAAACCCACTCAAATCATTTTCGTACCCTCCTGACTTTAAACTTTATATTTTCTTTTCTTTTCTTTTCCCTTTTATTATTATTATTATTATTATTATTATTATTATTATTATTATTATTATTATTATTATTATTATTATTATTATTATTATTATTATTATTATTATTATTATTAATCAAAAATCCAAAAAACATTTTATTTATTTATTTACATATTTAAAATACTCTTCATTTTATTTCTTTTAAAGATAAAAAGACCAAAAACATTTTCCTAACAAATTTAATTTCCTTTCTTAAATTTAAGTAATAATTATACTTAAGTTTACTTTATTTTATTTTAACTAAAATTAATTTAGAACTTAGGTTCCTTTTAATTAATTAACCTTTTATACTAGTTTAATTAATATAAAGTCTTTTTCATACAAAAACCTAAAAAACCTGCCTTCCTTAAACAATTTATTTTCTTAAATAATTAAATTTGGTTTAGTTTTTATTTGAATTAGTCATTTTATTTTTTACTTCACCTAATTAGAATTAAAACCTTTCAAAGACATAAACAAAAATAATTTCTTCTTTCTTTGTATATTATTTCACAATCTTGTACATTATTATTCAAATTCAATATGATTGTAATAGTAATTAGATTTTTAATTTCTCTTATCTCCCCATTTGTAAATTTGTACCCTCATCCCCAAATGATGTAATAGCGTAGAATTTTATATTTCCGCAATTTATCGCTTTCAATATAAATGCTAGTAACTAGGGTTTGTATGACAAGACTAAAATCAACAAGTAGTCAAACCTTAATTCAAGAACAAAAGCATGAAAACAAACACTTCGCACCCTTTCACCTCTAGGGTTAACCTCACTTGTCGCCTTAAGAAAAATAGTCATGTCTCGCATGTGGGATACTTTAGCAAAAAACAATCAAATACATGATCATAGTCCATCGATGACCCTTCAAATGTTGCCTTCATAAATGATCTTAGACCCTTACAAATTGCTAAGATATCTTACGAAATTGCTTTCCATGACTATACGATGACCCACGCTCGTCCCTTCACCTCCAATGATAGCGCTTCTTATCAATCAATGGTAAGATAGCAATATCTAAAGGAGGAGGAAAATAACTAAGACTTTTTGAGTAGGTAAAACGTTCATAGTTACTTTCTCACAAACATTTCAAAACTTCTTTCAAACACACCAACACTTTCAAATGAAATATTTTCAAAAGTCAACACTTTGTATGCATTTTTTATAGAGACGAGAATCATAACAAGATTCTCTTAAACGAAGACACTTTTCAAAAATACTTTCAAAACCAATCACATACACATTTTCAAACAAAACATTTCAAAGTGATCTAGCAACTAAGAGCCCGTAGATAACTACGGATAAAAAGGGTGTTAACACCTTCCCTTTTCATAACCTACCCCCGAACTCAATAAAATTCTCAAAAAGGTATTTCATGTTCTTTTTACCCTTTCCTTTATTGGATAAAATAAAAGTCGGTGACGACTCTTGCTATCCGCAAAAATTGCGATAAAACACAAAACACCCAAGTCAGTTCTCCCACCGTATTACAACTTGAAAAACACACTGAATAGTTATCTTGTTGAAGAAGAATAAAAAGAGTGAGCCATAGTGAATAGTTCCTTCCTTCCATCCTCCATTGAAGAAGTCTTGAGCTTCCCAGTGTGATATAAATCATCTATTACTGATTGAAAGATTGCAAGGAGTATAATTCCATAACTTAGGTTTACATTTTATTTTCATTTGTGTTTAGAAATGTTGAATGTAAGAACTTTCATTGTTGTATTTCTTCTGCTCATTATGATTTAAAAATCTTTATGTCGAGCAATGTGAAGTTTAATAAAAACTAGCATTTGGTGTTAATGTGGTGTGATTGGAAGTGATATATTTTGATATGTAATATAATTTTATACATTTGTTTATTTCATTGATCACCTTAGAAATAGGTAAAAGTTGTTTAAAGGTTGAGATATTCTTTAACTAACGAAATTTATAAGAAAATATGGTTAAAAATAGTAGGATAAACATATTCACTAGATTAGTCACTTTAGAGATAAAAGACTGCAAACATATGAGAAATTAAAAGATGCAAAAAGACATAATTTAATATTATTGTGAGACTTAGAGAATTGTTCCCTTGACTTACTCTATATGCCTTGATATTATAGACATACACCACTACCCCATATTTCACGATATATTTCACCAGACATAAAATATGAACTTCATTAGATGGATCATTTCACAAAATGTCTCTTACTATTGATTTAACTTCTTAATCTCCAATTACAACTTATTGTCTTTCAATTTGAATCTGTGACAATCCACCATTATTGTTACCATCTTGTTCATGACATTTCACAAGTTTTTGAAGAAAGAAACAATTTAAGTTATCACAATCTCTATGGGATTGACACTCTTACTTTTGCTACTATTTACTGTGTATACTTACAAATAATAATAGTTCACACAACAATAGCCTATCCACAAGCTTCTTCATAAGTTGAAAGAGTGCTTTTTCCACATATCCGCTCCATTTTCATCAGCTTTAAAGAATAATAAGAAATTTCTCAGCAAAAATGAGATGGGAAATGATCATAGCATCCTCATAAAGTTCGATGTCGTAAATCTCTCATATCTCTTTCTTGTTTATCTAGAAATGAGAGGCCTTTAGAATAATGAATAAATAAGCACATAGACAGAGGGTCTCTCTGTCTCAAACCACGTCCTAAAACACTAGGTACCACCTTGTTACCATTCACAATCATAGAGTAATCCACAATTTTCACACGAAGCATAATCCATCATATACTTTTATGATTGAATCTATTATTTTAAGAACATACTTAAGATAGTTCTAGTTAAGTCTATCACATGATTTGCAAATGTCAAGGTTAACAGCCACCTAACCAATCTTGCCTCTATTTTTGGACTTCATATTATGCACAAACTATATAGCTCCATATGATTACCAAAAATATCTCTCTCATGAACAAAGTTTAGTAGGTTATCATGCACTTATCGAGATATTATTAGATGGCTTTGCAAGAACTTTCACTATCACTCTATACAACATAATGTAGAGGGAAACCCGTCTCAAGTCTCTCATAGACATTTGTTCTTATCCTTTGATGGATGTTTGTTCATTCTCATAGAAAAATGACATCCTTAAATTCTTCAATGACAAACGATGTGTTCAATAACTCATTATCTGCCATAGAGATGATGTGCTCTAAAGAACGGAGAACCCTCTTCTATGAGCTAAGATTCACGTCTATTCGGAGAGCTACAAAATAATTTATATTTTCTGCATCAACATGGTAACAAACATTTTCAATCTCCCTTATAAGTTTATCAGTTTCTCTTATCAATTAGCGACAGTAGTCTTTACTTTACTTAGTCATATATTCTCCACGAGTTTCAAATTTTTCTAAACTATTGTTGTCCAAATACTTGTACTATTTTTCATTTTCAAAAATTATTAAATCATGGTTTAGTTAATCACACATTTTCAAAATTGAAATTATTGAGGGGTCTAGTATTTGTCACACTCGACTCATAACTAAGTAGAATGAGATAATGATCTAATGAGATGGTTATTAAGAATTGTACGTTCACTTCAAGAAAAAAGAAGATACCAATCATCATTAGCCAATGCTTAAAGGTGTAAATAAGATGAGGCAAATTAGGTTTTTCCAAACATAATTATGTCCTCCTAAAAAATTCAAAGTTTAAATTTTGCTTATAGGATGTTATAGACTTATTTTTAGGTTTGAGTCACACCTTTTCGAAAGTTTGATGGACCTAGTAACCTACTTAAAAACCTATTTATTTGAACATATGTAAATACGCAATTCAACAAATGTTTAAATAAACTTAAAAATTAAAAGACTAATGAGACTAAATATTTGTTTGTAACGACTTATTCGATCTTACATAGCCATATAAGTTTTGTGAAACTAATTTGTCTGGAAGAACTTATAAAAATAACTTATGACATTGTTATCATACTCCAAATTTTCCCCTCTAGTGTCAATAGTCAACTTATCTTTATTGAGTGTTTGCTATTTAAATTTTGGTACTACTATACTTTTGTTACTAACTTATTTTTTCACATATTTTTTGTTTAGATATAGTGGGGTTAAAATTAGAATTTGGGGTGTATATATCTTTTTATCAAAAAAGGCCAGTGGTTCTAAATTAAGTCAGCTGACCCATTAAGATGTATTTGAAGGACCATTAGGCTAAGGGTTGACCGAAGTCAACCTTTTTTGTTGATTCCTTTTATTATTATTTTTTGTCAGAAAATATTATGCTATTATTCAAAATTGTTAACATTATTATTTTATTTTTTGTTAAGGTGTTATTATCAAATAGTATAAGTTGCAAACATTATTATTAATATTAAATATTAACATTGTTATTAATGTTGCAATTTATATTATTAATGTATTATTAATTTTTTTTGGGATTTCGTTGACTGAGGTCAACTGAGGGCTTAGAAACCCTAGATTCAGCAGCAAAACTTCTATTTTTCTTCTTCACTAAGAAGACTCAAAACCCAGATCTAGAAAACAAATTGAATTAAATCTTCATAGACAAATCAAATCTGATAAACATATTTGTTTTTATTGACTAGAAACGGATTACAGAGACAGCTTGAGCTAAATGCATCACAAATTACAAAAACCCTAAAATCTAATTTACAATCAAATCTCAATCTAACCCTAATTTGACTCAATCTACAATCAATCTCAAATTCGTAAACAACAATTAACCTAAAATTTCCTAATCTAACTCTAACCTAAAAACTATAAATTTAACCCTAATTTCTAAGAGAAAGGGACGAAAAAGATTGGAGGAGAAAACCCTTGGAAGAATTCTTGCTAGCCGTTGTGAGATTCCTAACGAGATCACCAATCGTTGATGGATTAAAGTTTCATAATTGAAACTCTAAACCCTTGTGAGTTAGGCTATCACTTTCGGTACCTACAAATCGAAGAAGAAGAAGGAGATTAGACGGTGAACCAGAAAATTGGAACAGGAAAACATCAAGATTCACTGCAGAGAGGTAATTAGATGTGACACTTAGCTTAGGGTTTTGTATGGATCTCTGATTGTCATGTTTGATTTGAGGTATTTTCAAATTGGGAATTAGTTTTTTTGGGGATTATCTATGATCTAGATTTTTGGGTTAAGGGTGTGTGAAGGTATGGATTCTCCGGTTGATCTTCAACTGGAGATCGCCCGTCCATGGTGGGCTAAGGTGATGTTTGGTGGTGGATGGAGAAGGCGAAAGGCGTTATAGGAAGAAGAGAAAAGGCAGAGGGTGTTAGGAGAAAGAAGAGAGAGGGAGTTTGGTAAAAATGAATCAAAATATGAGGAAATTTGTGATATACTCTCCCATCGTTTCACTAGATTCGCAACACGTGACCACTAACTGACCACGTGATTGGGCCATTGTACAACGATTCCATACGATATGTTCCACATACTCCCTCAGTCAACTGTTCATCTCATCCGTCCATTCCGCTTACTCCTGATCAACATCCCTGAGTTAACCTAAGGGGCTCATACGATCACCATCAGATGATGGTTTCCTCGTCAGTCTACCATAAACTCGTACGTCTGCTCACACACGAACCAAATGGACCTCACCTTTATATATGGGCCTAAAGAACATCGCTATTCAAACACCCTAGTTTTTTTTCTTTACTTCTTTAGTTGCCATTCGTACCCCCCCCCCCCCCCCCCTGTGTTCTTGGACCCATAATACAATATATGGGCTCAAGCCCATCGCTCCCTGCACCTCCCATAATTACCACCTCAATTCAAAATACACCCTCAGGTTTTATAAACTAATTATTTAATTTGTTTTTGTTTAATTTAATTAATTAATTTTGATTTATATTTTATTGTGTTTAGTTATGTTATTTATTTATTATCATCAATATTTTTGCATATAAATCTTTTAATAAATAATATTGGATTAATATTACAAATATTTAATATATTTTTAAGAAAATATTTATTTGTTAATTAAATATTTTCTAAAAATATTAACTCTCTTTTTCATAATTTCATCAAACATTTTTTATCATTCAAATCTTTTTTTGCAAATTGCATCATACATCTAAGACAACTAACCAATCAAATATTGATCTTTTTTCTACTAACATAATTTCAAATTCAACTTATTTTCAAAAAAGATTGTGGAGATCTTTTACATTAACTGCAAACTACATCTACGATTCCGCTATTTTCAAACCCAGACTTGGTTCACGAATTAATTTCAAACATTTCCATAATCCATAAAAAAAACCAATCAAACACTATGAACTACGAATTGGGACTCTGATTCCTCATAAGAGGACATGTAAGCACGCGGCTTAAAAACCAAGGCGAGTCCCCTAATTAAAAATTAAAACCCTTTTCCAAAATATGCAATAATATAACATTAACTACCAAATTCTCCTTTTTACCCTTAGACCTAAAAAAGGAGCCCCTTGAAAACAAGAGATATGAAGGGTGTCTAACATCTTCCCTTCTTCTAACTAACTCATGAATTTAGAATCTCTGAAATTTTAGGTTACCCGTTATTTCCGCGTCCTTAGGATAAAAATTAATGGTGGCGACTCTCTTTATTTTTTGCCGGTTATGACAGTTGGCGACTATCCTGGGGACATAATCCTAGGGTTTAGAGTTTTCTCTCTTTTAGGTCTAGGGTTTGGCTAGAGTTTCTTTCTGTTTTTGGTGTTTTTTGTCTCTATATTTGTTTATTTTATTGTTTATATTTTGTTTATTTATATTTTGTTATCATATTATTTTATTGTGGTGGGATTTAAAATTTTAAAAAAAAAGTCCCAAACCTTAGAAATAAGGACTCTCAATTGGCCAAGGGGGTTTAACATCCCTATGAGTTTTTGCGACAACTTCACCTAGAGTCGGTAGAATTCATAAAAAGGAATATCTCTTAGACTCTTTGGGGGTTAGGACTTTGGAACGAAATTTATGACTCTTTGTATAACCCAAAAAAAAAATCTCATGGTGAGACCTTGTACGACCTAAGAGATGAAAGTTTCAGTCTACAAAGAGGCTTCGCCTAAGGGAGGCCCTTGCGCCTTTACCCTTTGGTGTTATCCATGATACCCTTAAGGAAACCACCTTTTGGAAGGGTAGAATATCTATAGGTCGAACCTAGGAACCTACCAACTAAGGATACCTTCATAAAATCCCACTACTATGTTACGTCACCATGCATACATACATCTCACATTTCAAAATATTCATTATTTTTGCAATTTTGTTGTCTTATTCACAGTATTTCATAAAAATAGTAATCAAAAGTTTTTGGTGAGTATCCTAAAAATGGATACCAATAAGAAACAAGTTGTGTGTGTTAGCAACATCAAACCAGATATGAAGAAAATATAAATCGTTAAGGAGAAATTCCTGATAAAGTTATGAAGATGTTTGTCTGCCGCTATGGGGATACCCTTGAGTTGACCAAAATAAAAGTACAAGTGGATGTTATCACTGCCTTAGTTCAGCTCTATGATCCTTCGCTAAAGTGTTTACTTTTCAAAATTTTCAACTAGCACCAACTTTGGAAGAATTTGATAGGATCTTGGATTTTTCTAAATGTAAGGTTTATGTGGGGATTGGATACACTGTCGATATTAGAGATTTGGCTAGAATATTAGGAATACCCTTTGCTGACTTGTCACTCAATTACAAAAGGAAGGGTGAAGTAAAAGGGATTAAAAAACACTATTTGGAAGCTCAAGATCTTACTTTTGCCAACAAAAAAGAATGGGAGTCTTGTGTTAATTGTTTGGGGTTGCTTGTCTTTGGTGTAATTTTGTTTTTGCGTACTTTGGAATATATAGACCTTGCAGCTATTAGTATGTTTTAGGTCGTGAAAGTATTAAATATGGATCCAACTTTCGCTTTACTTGCCGATGTTTATTATGCCCTTCATACTCGTTATGAAAAAGGGAGGGGTGTGTTGAACTGTTGCATCCCTCTTTTATATTCTTGGCTTATTTCGCACCTTTATAAAGAGGATTACATGGTTCCAAATCTGACAAGAGATGAATGGACCAAAAAATTGAGGGCTCTCACCGCCGATTCTATTTTATGGTATGCAAGAAAGCTAAATATTGAAGATATTATTTACAAATGTGGAGATTTTCCTAATGTTCCTCTTATTGGGTCACGTGGTTGCATTAATTATAACCCCGATTTGGCTTTACGCCAACTTGGGTATCCTTTGGAGGATAAACCCACCGACGAACAACTTCAACAACTGATCCTTCACAACATGGGTAAAGATAATCCTGGTTTGCTCAATAAAATCATTCGAGCTTGGGGTAGAGTCAACAAAACAAAGGCCGAAAGGAAGAATGTTGTGGCAAGAGAACCTATACTAATTAAGTTTTAGAAAGAGTTTTAGTTGTTAAGCTACCATTTGACATTGATCCAAAGTACAAGCCAGACGTACCAAATCTTCTTTCTATGTCTATAGAAGAGATAGAAAACTTGAAGAGAGCCTTCGATCAAGCTTAAAAAGAAAAGAGAGATTAAAGCATAGTCTTCATGACCTTACTAGGGAGAGAAGACAGTTGCAACAAGACCTCGAGTCAAAAGACTAACAGAATCAAAGAGACTGTGAGGCACTTGAAAAGGAGAGCCTAAAGCGAAAGCATTCAACCGAAGGATTATTGAGTGCTAATTTCAACTTGGATTCCCACAACCAATGTTTGGATGATGCTGCTAGAGAAATTAGAAGGTTAAATAGGTGGTATGAAAAAGTCTTACAAGACAGGAAGGAGATGGAAGAAAATCTTAGAGCCCAAGTACAAGGGTTAACACAAGGATCTCTAGATTTGGAGGACCAAATCCAGTTCCTTACCACCAGTCTCTATGAAAGTCAACAATCAGAGGTAAGAGAACGCCTTAGAAAGGTTGAAGAAGATAATCTTCTCTCAAAATATAGAAGAATATGAGTAAGTCTGTCAAGAGTTAGAAGGCCTTTAAAAGGATTTCCTCATACAAAGAGGGATCTATAAGAAGATGAGAGATGAAAAGATGTATTGGGAAGGACAATATGAAAAAATTGCCAAAGCCAGAGAAGATAATAAGAAGATAGTTTCGAACCTCTACAAGGAATACTGAATCTACAAAGACAAGCACGCAAAGCTTGCCTTCTTAGCCAACAATCTTATTGAGGACATTATGAGGAGCCTAAAAGATGCAGAAGCAACAATGGTTCCTTTCCCGAAAGATGTTCAAGACTTCCTCAAGCTTTGTAGGGAAATGGTTGATGGTTTTAGGGTAGAGATCTGCAAGTGCACTTAGGAGATTTTTTGTCTTCCATTTTTTATCTAACATTTGGTTTAACAATTCCTTTCAGTATTTTCCCTTTGGTGTTTTATTTCAAACTTTTGGAGTGTACTTCCCTTTGCAAAGATAGCTTAAATTAATAAAAGTACTTTTTCCGTATTCAAATTGTGTATTTATTTTGGGATACTCACCAGTAAAAAGTAAAAACCCTGAAAAAATATACAAATAAAAAGAAATCCAAGTGAAAAAGACATTCAAAATAAAACTCTTAGCATATTCATATGCATTCATCCACAACACAAACATCTCATTTCATACAAAAAAACTCTTCATTTTCAAAATTTCTCCCGTTAAATCATTGCTAGAAAAGCCCTGTCTCCCCGACCTCCATACCAAACCAGAGCTCATCAAAAGAAGGTGATGAAACAGATCAAATAAAATCAAGCCATCTTCCAAGAAGACTTAGAAAAAATGAAGGGTAGAATTGAATCAATGAAATTAGATATGAATTCAGTCCTACTCGCCTTAAAGAACATCATAGAAAGGCAAGATCACATTCCCAAGGTGGCTTTTCAAGAAATAGCCCAAATCGTTGATACATCAAGCGACCGCCAACCGAGACGTGAGCTAGAATCTACTGTCTCTCAATAAGAAGTCAACCAGGCTCCCACTGAAGGTTTTTTCCCACCTCCTCTGAAGGTAGGGGCATCCCACACAGTGTAGAATTCGGTCAACAACATGGATAACTACATAGATCTACAATATGGAGATTATGATTTGGAAGGTGATACTCAAACACACCAACCAAAAACTGCTGAAAATCCCATGGCACTCAATCAGTTTAAAGTTCTTGAAGAAAAATTGAAGGGTGTGGAGGGTTACGATGCTTTCGACGTTGATGCTATCTAAATGGGTCTAGTTCAAGACATGGTGATTCCTCCTAAACTTAAAGTACCTGACTTTGGAAAATATAAGGTACTCGCATGCCCAAGGAATCATCTAAGCATGTGTTTCCAGAAAATGCATGCATGTGCTCAAGATCAAAAGGTGATGATCCATTGTTTCCAAGACAGTTTAAGTGGGGCATCTCTAGATTGGTATATGCAATTGGAGTTAGTCCACATCCAGACATGGGAAGATCTTGCCAACACTTTCTTAAGATAATACAAGTACAACTTGGACATGGCTCCTAACTGTATGCAACTCCGAAACTTATCTCAAAATAAGGATGAGTCCTTCAAAGAGTATGATCAACTATGGAGAGAAATGGCAGCCCGCGTATAACCACCGCTCATGGAGAAATAATTGGTCGATATGTTCATGGGTACCCTACAAGGTGTGTACTATGAGAAGATGGTAGGAAGTGCCTCTTAAGGATTCTCATATTTGGTAACTATTGGTGAAATAATTGAAGCAAGTATAAAAAATGGAAAGATACAAGGGGAATCATCTAGTACTCCCTACAGTTTAAAGAAACACGTTCTTAACTTCTCGAAGAAGAAGGAGGGAAATTAATTTTGTCGCACCACATCCAAAAGCACATCAGTCATTTGTAATTCCACGTGAATAACAACAAAATAGGTTTGATAGGCATCCGAGAAGATTTGATCCTCTCCTCATGCCTCATAGTCAACTACTACAACACTTACTCAAGCCATCGTTGGTAGAGCTAAAGCCACTAGCTCCTCCAATTGGGGCGCTCCCGCCAAAATATAACGTGAATGCAAGGTACTAATACATGCCAACTCTCCAGGTTATACCATAGAAAAGTGTTGGGCCTTCAAACATAAGGTTCAAGATTTGTTGGATTCCCAAGACATCACTTTTGACAAGCCTAATACCAAGAAGAACCCCATGCCTCCGCATGGCGGGTAAATTGTGAATGCAATTGAGGTAGCACTAATTATGGGGAAACTAAACGAATTAAAGCTCTGATAGATCTCCTGAAGGAATATATGTTGAACATGGTATCCTTTTGGAACATAATAAAGCTTTTGAGAAGACATTACAGAAATTGGTGGATCAAGGGATAGCCCAATTCGGGCGATACCCTGAAGAAGAATATGTAGTTGCGATCGATGAAAATATAAAGAAGCCATTGGTAATTCCTTGCCAAGGGTCGAGTCTTGCTAAGAAAAGTCTTGTAATTCCTTTGGGAGAGTCAAGATTGACAAAAACACCAATGACGGTACCACACCAGACTTTGAGGATACCAATGATTCCGAAAACTACAATGGTGATTAAGGGGCCAATGCTCACTCCTTATGAAAGTGACAAAGTTGTGTCGTGGGATTAGGATTCTACTGTCTATGCCAATGGTTTAAAGCAAGAATATAAGCCATCAACAAGCCAAGGGGTCTGCAATTACAAATATAGCAGGGGAAGGGGGCATGACTCGCACTGGTCAAATCTATGGCCCCAAACAACAAAATAAAGATGATATCATGGTTAAAGATAAGGGAAAATCTATGGTGGAGGAAAGTCAAGAATAAGAACCTCCAAGCAAGAGTCTTACCGACCAAGAGGCGGAATAATTCTTGAAAATAATCAAGAAAATTGATTATTGGGTGGTGGATTAGTTACACCAAACCCCGACCAAGATTTTAATACTCTCGTTGCTTATCAATTCAGAAGCGCATCGAGACTCTCTAATGAAGATTTTGAGTGTTGCTAATGTTGCAAAGGAGATTACAGTAAATCAGCTTAACAGAGTCGTAGTGAATCTAACATCAGGATCATATTTAGGCTTCAATGATAGTGAGTTACCTCCACAAGGTAGAGCTCACAATAAAGCACTGCATATTTCTATACTGATAAGAATAACTAGCCTATCCAGGGTGCTCACTGATACTGGTCCCGCCCTTAACATACTACCAAAAACCAGTCTGGTGAAGCTAACATTAGACAGTGTTGTCATAAGACCAAGTTATACGATGGTTAAAGCTTTCGATGGATCTCAAAGTTCAGTATTTGGAGAAGTGAATCTTCCTGTCTAGATCGGTCCACATATGTTCTACATTACCTTTCAGGTGATGGATATAGAACCAACATATACATGCTTGCTCGGGAGACCTTGGATCCAAGCGGCAGGGACTGTTACCTCAACCCTACATTAAAAATTGAAGTTCCTTGTTGAAGGAAAATTGGTTATAATCGACGGAAAGGAGAACATCTTTGTAAGCCACATAGAGTCCTACAAATATATCAGTACGGATGATGAATGCATAGCAACACCATTCCAAGTCTTAGAGGTTGCTTCAATGGTAACCCTACCAGTGGAGAAAATTAAGAAAGCTACTATGACCTCATAGAGAGATTTACAAACACTTGTGGAAGATTGTACCTCAAAAGGTTGGGGTAAACTTGTGGAGATACCTGAGAATAAGGATCATTTTGGTTTAGGCTACGAACCGTTAAAGGCTATTCTGAAGCGCAAGTTGCAATTTCCTCCCATCCAAGAAACCTTCATCAGTAAAGAAGTAGAGCATGATGGACATGTAGAAAAGATATCCAACCAGAGAAACACCAAAGGAACATCAAACTTCATCCGTGAATGCGCTCCATGCGAAGAACTCAAGAATTGGACAACTGTAGAGATTCCAAAGATATTTTTCTTTCCAAAGTAATTATTTTGTTTTTAAAAGAACCTATGTCACACCTGAGGCATACAGATAGCTTGTAAGGGACCCCTATTTATTTTCAAACAGTATTTTCAATTAATAGGAGTTGTGTTTTGCATTCCATTAAGATCCTTGTCTTTCTTTTGAATTTCCCTTTCCTTTTCAAAAATGGCAATACTTTTCTTCATATGCATTTTTCAAATTCACATACTAAGTTGCACCAAAACATGATAAAATATGCAGATCCATATCTAAAACCACCGATAATTTTACTGCTGCTATTCGATATAACTTTGATGCGCTGATTAACCAAGCTGAAGAGGAAGATGAAAAAGATCTTGAGCTCTCCGAAAAATTGGCTAGGGTGTTAGAGAAAAGGGCTGATAATATACAACCATACCAAGAATCTATTGAGATCATCAACCTTGGCACCAAAAAAAGATCCAAAAAAGATCAAGCTAGGGGAAACCTTGGAGGAAAGCATCAAGGAAAGGTTGATCAAGCTTTTGCATGAGTACGTGGATATATTTGCCTGGTCTGATAGAGATATTCCAGGATTGGATACGGATATTGTGGTGCATATAATTCCTCTCAAAGAAGGTTATTCTCCATTTAGACATAAGCTCAAAAGAACTCGTTCATACATGTCTGACAAGATTCGAGAAGAGGTGCTTAAACAATTTGATGCAGGATTCTTAGTCGTGGTAGATTATCCACCTTGGATAGCTAACATTATGCCAGTGTCCAAGAAGGATGGTAAAGTACGCATGTGTGAATACTATCGGGATCTAAACAAAGAAAGTCCAAAAGACGATTTCCTGTTACCTCACATAGATGTTTTGATGGATAATACAGCTCAAGCTTCGGTATTTTCATTCATGGATGGCTTCTCAGGTAATAATAAAATCAAAATGGTACCCGAGGATATGGAAAAGACTACTTTCATGACTCATTAGGGAACCTTCTATTACAAAGTGATTCCCTTCGGTCTCAAGAATGCAGGGGCAACTTATCAATGAGCAATGATTATGTTATTTCACGACATGATCCACAAAGAAGTTAAGGTATACGTGGATGATATGATTTCCAAATCCCATATGTATGAGGATCACGTCATTCACTTGCATAAGTTATTCAAACATCTACAAAAATTAAAACTGAGGTTGAATTTGAACAAATTTACATTTGATCAATCTCTCGTATATGGCATGGAGGTTGTACTCCCTATTGAAGTAGAGATTCCCTCACTACGAGTTCTAATGGAAACCAAGCTTTAAGAATCAGTGGGTTCAGGCACGACTTGATCAGCTTAACCTTATTGAAGAAAAATGCTTAACAACTATGTGCCATTGTCAATTGTACCAAAAGCGGATGAAGAAGGCATTTGATAAGAAGGTATGTCCACGAGTGTTCAAAGAAGGGTATCTGGTTCTCAAGAATATTCTGATACCTTGCCTAGATTCACGTGGTAAATGGACACCTAACTACGAAGGTCCATATGTGGTTAAAACAACATTCTTGGGTGGAGGTATTATCCTCACAACAATGGATGGGGAAGAACTACCACATTCGATGAACTCCGACGCAATCAAAAAATACTATTTATAAAAGTCCCTCTATGTTTAAACCCTAAATGGACGACTTAGGAAAAATGGGCGTCCCGGTGGATTGAAAACCCTAAAGGGTGATCCAGATAAAATTTAGGGACATACAAACAAAACCCATTATCCCGGTGGACTGAAAACTCGAAAGGGCAGTCCAGACAAAAGTTAGGGATCTTATTAAAAAAAAGAACAAATAGGCTGAGATCTGAGAGTTCACCACCATGACCATGACCATGAAGGAGAAGGATTAATATAAATCATTTGACACTAAAGCAAAGGAGATTGGTGTTATCAAAGGACATTGGAGAAATAGCAGTAGCAATTATCATTTTCATTATCTTTTTCAAATTTTGTTAAAACCTCCTGTAATTACCTCTTTTAAGGAATTACATCTTGTACTCTCACCTATTCAAAGGCACTTTCATCAATAAAAGAATTTACTTTTCAATATTTTCAATTGTGTTTTTCTTTTTTGACTTGTTTGCAAAGTACTACGAATATTTCTTGTAAATACCGCGTTGAAATTATTTTTGGGATTTGACAAAAAAATAAAGGCATTTAATTAAACATCAAAGAGCAATTTGGCTATAAAAATGTCCAAAGAAAATCCATTTCTATGTCCACGACTATGCCTATGCCTACGCCTACGCCTACAATACAATTATCAATAATACATTGGCACTGTGTTTACCTTGGGTTTTGGTAAACAACCGCTGATCCTCCAAATGGTTACTTATTTGGTTACTCGCAGGATCGATCAGATTGATCCTAGGACATAGGTTGATTTTGAAGTTTGATTAAATTGGATAAGGCTTTAAATAAAAAGGTTTCAAGTAAATTGCATGAAGGAAAGATTTGGTAAAATAAACAAGGCTTAAAGTAAAGGGTTTCGACAGGAAATGTAAAGAGAAAAGCAAGTAAAATTCTGGAAAAGTAAATGACTTTAATTGATAAAATTGGTGTTTCACACATACATTTCTCAACAATTCTTTCTCACACGCTGGGTACTCGAATCTATATGAGTGACTTTGTATAGAATTGTGAACACACGCGAGAAACTACATGTCTACTCCTATTTATACTAAAATATCCCAAGTAACCGTCGGGCAGTTACACTGCTTCGAGATCAATCCACTTGGCACGTTCTCCATGCTCGACGCTCCAGATCCTTGCACGTTTGCACGTGGTAACTGCTGGAAACCGTTTTCCCTCCAAAAGCTTGAATTTCAAACTGCTCCACTCTGAACCATCGAACACTTTCGTCAAGAGACATCTTCGACGAGAAACTCCTTCGACGTCGAAGGCAACCAGCCTTCTTCCTTGGAAGAAATCTTCTAAGTACTTTGCCATCTTTCGACGGGCACTTCGACAGGCTTAGCCAGTCGAAAGCATCCTTCAGCTTTAATGGCTGACAACAATCAAAACAAAGGTGTCGAATTTAGGAGCCAACAAATTGCCCCCCAAGAATGCCTTATTTCGACTCTGAAAGAAAAAGGCATTCTTTGAAACGCCATTCGACACCTGTCTTTCCACGCTTAGTCACAAGTTAACTTGTGCACTTTTTGTTGCTTTTTACCAACTATTGGCAATCCCAAGAAAACCGTCATTGATTTGATCCTAGGACATCACTTTCAGTACGGCATGCAGTACCAAACGTCATTTCAGAATTTGTCATTATGACAAATCCCAAAAACGAGGACGCACGCTGCGTCCCTCTATTTCTGCAGAAACGTCCAAAACAACAGGGGGCTGCCACGCGTCCCACTAACTCCTGCAGCATTAAATGGCATTTAATGTCCTCGTTATTGGGGATTTTTCCCACTACTATAAATAGCAGTGAATATCCCATTGTGGGACTTTTTACGCCATCTAGCCTTTCAAACTTCTCTGTTTTCATACAAGTTTGCTATCTTTGCAGAAACTCTTCCTCTTTCACTTCATCTTCAACCTCATTTCAAACAATGGCCTCTGCTTCTACTGCTCCTAGTGCTAACGCACCAACTGAACATGTTCAACCCAAGGTTTTCGTCACTGCCCCAGTAGTAAACTCTACAGGCAAACGAAGGGTTCCTGAACCTTCTGACATCGCCGTTCGCGATGCTTACTCGCGCCACTTGATGATCCCGGTTGGATACTCCAACCAGATTTCTGCAATGTCTGGCCCCATGAATCCAAGTATCTCTGAAGCTCTGAAGATCAAGAGCTATTTCCCAATAGTCGAGAAACTCAAACCAGTAGCATGCGCCAAGAAAGACGCAGAAGACAATGAAGACCCTGCACGCGAAAAGATCGACCTCCGCTTCTTCAACAGAGGTGTTAGGGTCTTCAGGTCTTGCCCTAATCTTACCTCCGATTATGTTGCTTGGCTAACAAAGTTGGAGAAGCACCAAACCTCGATCTGGAAGGATATGGGAATCTTCGACCTAGTGATGCTGTCGAAGACGGGTTTGAACTACTCCCCAGAGATGCTGATAGCTTCACTGTTATTCTGGGACTACTCCCACTTCACTTTTCATCTTCCCTGTGGGATGCTAACCCCCACACTCTTCGATGTGGCCGCTATTACTGGCCTTCGACCAACCGGGGATTACTTCGATCCGGAGGAGATGTCGGAGGACCAAATTGGCTTCTCTGAGACCAAACCAACATACACCACTTTCATCAACCATTATCACGACAGGTCGACAGATGCTGTGTCGGATGTCGAACACATAGCGTTTCTAGCCTTATGGCTAACTCGCTTTGTGTTTTGTTCGAAGTCTCTACAAGTGACCAAAAAGATGGTCACTCTTGCTACTCAACTGCATCACCGCCAAAACATCTGTTTGGCAGAACTGATCCTGGCTAGCCTCTATGATTCGATCAGCAATGGGGCAACTCTTCTGAAACATGTCGAGGACAGGGCCAGTTTGCTACTCGCTGGGCCTTTTTGGCTACTCCAACTGTGGCTCAACGCCACTTTCGAATCTTTCTTGCCCAAGAAAGTTCAGATAAATGAACAGGCTCCAGCGATAGCGAATAGACGCATCGAAGGAATCAGGCTGGCTCTGCTGACACCTACGGACGATGGACTGGAGTTTCAACAAACCTTCACCAACTTCGTTCTAATGTTTTCTCGAAGGAAGGAGTTTGTTTCAACTATGGCTCCATTTGCTCAACGGCGGGTGGGGCCAGCATGGTTCACAAGGCCACATCCAAAGGCGTCGAGTGGTCCCAATGTCGATGAGCACACAGTACTTTGGGAGGCGTTCCTTACACCAAGGATCATGCCTCTTCGATTCAAAAGCTCAAAGACTCATTTGAGCCTGATTGCCTATCAACCCAATCTGGTATCTCGCCAGTTTGGTATTATCCAAACCCTACCTTCTCCGATTTTTCAAAGAGAGAAGTCCATGTTGTACTTCTGCAATGATTATACAGAAGAAGCTGCCATCAAGCATATCGGAAGATATGCTGGTCGAACAATCCTCTCGCTGTTTGACTACCAGCTCAATTTTCTTTGTTCACCATCCTTCGAGGAGTGGTGGCGAAGCTATTATGCTGAGTACTTCTTCGACGAGAAGGACTTCATGGATGAGTTGCAGAAGTCTTTTGTCCTTGTGTTGGACAAAATAAAGAAATGTAAGTTCATGCTCTCACATTACTTTTTGTCTTTCTCTTCGACTGCTAGCCTGTTAACTTTTATTTGCTTCCAGTTGTTCGAAAGCCTGTAGCCAAGAAGGCTACAGAAGGCCAACAAGGAGGAGGCCCTTCAACAAAACCTCCACCGCCGGCGAAGACTACAGCACCGGCGAAGACCATAAGCAACCAACAGGGGGAAGGCTCTTCGAGGAAGCCTTCTGTATCGGTAACCAGATTTTCTTCATTTTCTTCTGGTTTTCGATTTTTGATTTTCGATGTAATTATTAAATCGAATTCCTATTGGTTTTCTAGGCACCTTCGCCCAAGAAACGATCAGCACTGGTGGTCGAATCTGGGAGCGATGAAGAAAGCGATTCTCCTCCTGCCCCCTTAAAAAGGCGAAAGTTGACGAAGGATGCTCCTGTTCCTGCTCCTGCTCCTGAAGGTCGAACCGTCAGAATAAAGGTTGCTGTGAGAAAGCCTAGGCCACCTCCAGTGATCATCGAGGAGCCAACTGAGGAGGAACTAAACATTCTTCTTAACAAGCCTGTCGAAAGTGACAATTCCAGCCCTGGGGCTGAAGCTAATCCACAGGTAATCCCTTAGACCTTTTTATAATTTAGGCATAGATACCCATATTCGATTGTGTCTCTTTCGACATCTGAAGATTTGTCTTCTTTCCTTTTCCAGGACACCACTGAGAGTTCTCCGCCAAGGACCTCAGAAACGCTGGAATCTGCTGAACTTAGCAGGCCTCAGGAAAAAGGCTTGGGCAATGACGAAGCCCATACTGAGAATGAGGCCAATGCTGAAACAGTGGAGAAACCAACAGAGGAACCTCTGGTGGAGGAACCACAGCCAGAAGCGGTTCAGGTGGTGGATTTGTCAGAAGAGAATCATGAAGAAAGGGACCAAGGCCATGATGTCGAAGAAAATCAAAATGCTGCCGACGAAGAGAACCAAGGTGGCACTGGCGAAGGACACCAGGGTGACGCTAGCGAAGAACCACAAGTCGATGCTGGTACTGCCTCAGTCCGAGTCGAAGAGCAACCAGTCGAAGCACCTAACACTCAAGAACCTCAAACCCAAGATAATACTGTTGCAAGGGTTACCTCCTCGAAGCACAGGTCAAAAGAGGACTTGGAACTCTTGAAAGAAACGGACCCTGTTAGCTACCTCAATGCCATCATCGAGAGCAAGAGTTCGTCTGACGCGAGTCAGGAAGTTCCTACCCTGTCGGGGAAGTCTACTGAAACTTCTCCTCTTGATGATGCTTTGGCGAAGGTTAAGGCCCAGTTCTTTAAGAGGGACTTGATGAAAGCTTTAGAAGGGGACCCCACTGCTCCATCATGCTTAAAAGAGGTCTTGAATGCTGTCGACTTTGAAGCTGTAGCCCCAGAAATCTTAGACTTGATCATGGAGTTACACTCTATGATTGATCAAGTCTCAGCGGATTACAGGCGCCAAAGAGGGTTTAACAGTCAGCTCGAGGTGTTGTATGGCAAAAGCTCATCTGCGTGGACTGCTGTCTCAGATTCGACTTCTCGAATTGCTGAGTTGTCGAAACAAAAAGCGTCTGCACAGGAAAGAGTCGATGCCATTGATCGAGAGAATGTTTCCTTCCGGGCACAAATCGCAGAAATAGAGGCGAAGATAAACGCCAACACTGTACTCAAGGAGGAAATTCTTTCGACCATCTCAGACACTGGGAGCCAGACTGAGATCAAACAAGGCCTGGAATTCGCTGAGAGGGCCCAAAGCCTCGACGCTCAAATTGCCAAACTAGTGCAGGAAAACTCCTGGTGCAAGAAGAGGTTGGAACTGCAGCACGCCAAGTATCTTCGACTCAGGAACTCTCTTACCTTTTGATTGATTCTCTTTTGTAACCATCTTCTGTAATCGTTATTCGACAACAATTGCCATCTTGGCTGAAATTAATAAAATTTCTATTTTGGCATTTTTATGGTTAATTTAGACTTGTTCTTTTATTACTTTATTTTTATCTCTTGAAGTATAGGTTTGTATTTTTTCAAATATTTACCATTTACTCTCAAGAGCCTTTTATCTCCACTTAACTCTTCGACTTCATAGGCTCCACCAGAAAAAGTTTGGATAACTCTGAAGGGTCCTTCCCATTTGGGTGACCATTTCCCCATGCTTCGATCCCTTCGATCCACGGGAAGAATTACCTTCCAAACTAGTTCTTCAGGCAAAAATACCTTAGGTTTTACCTTTCTATTATAAGAGTCTTCTACTCTTTTCTTCTGAAGCCTGAGTAGGTCGAGAGCGCGTAACCTCTCTTCGTCTAATTCCACCAGTTCATCTAACATCATGTTCCAATAAACTTCAGAAGGAATATCATAATGCCTCTGAACCCTTGCAGATTGAAGACAAATTTCTGCTGGCAACACTGCATCATGGCCAAAAGTTAGCCTATATGGTGTTGTACCAGTGGCTTCTTTTGGGGACGTTCGACAAGCCCATAAAATCTGGTCTAACGTCTTATGCCAATTCTTTGGTTTCTTCCCAACATGTTTCTTTATCAAGCCAATTACCACTTTGTTAGCTGCTTCGACTTGACCGTTCGCCTGTGCATAATAAGGCGTGGATGTTAGGAGTTTGAAACCCATTTCCTGAGCAAATTCCTGCATCTTTCGACCAGTGAAAACTGACCCTTGATCAGTTGTTATTGTCTCAGGAATTCCATATCTAAAGATAATGTTCTTTTGAATAAATTCAATGACATTTTCTTGGTCCACATTGACTAAAGGGACAGCTTCGATCCACTTAGTAAAATAATCAATGCCTACCAATATGTATTTCTGACTCTTTGATGATGCTGGTCGAATCTCTCCAATGAGGTCCAACGCCCATCCTCTAAAAGGCCAAGGCTTCACTATCGAGTGAAGTTCGCTTGCTGGTACATGTTGGATGCCTGTATGGACTTGACACTCTTGACAACCCTTGGCGAACTCAACACAATCTTTCAGCATAGTGGGCCAATATAGTCCTTGTCGAAACAACAACCATTTCATCTTATGGCCTGCTTGGTGAGCCCCACATGCCCCAGCATGCGTCGTCGAAAGGGCTATGTATGCTTCAGTTTCACTTAAACATTTCAGCAATACCCCTTCAGGCGTCTTCTTAAATAACTCATTACCCATGAGTACAAAACTCAACGCCCTGTATTTTGTTTTTCGTTCTGTCGAAGCTCCTGGATTTTGAAGATAGTCCACAATAGGTTTCCTCCAATCTTGCTCTGACAAATTATCAATGAACGAAATCTCGAAGTTACTGTGATCAGCATATCCTAGTCTCGTCGATTCCAAGTCTGATGGTGATAGACAAGTTGCTTTTATCTTTTCTCGAACTTCGATTGCTCTTTGCAATTTCGTTTTTGAAATCTTATACCCAGATGCAATTTGTGCCAAGTCATTGGCTATTTGATTTTCGACTCTGGGTATGTGTCGAATATTGATCGTTTCAAATTGTTTCAATAAACGATTTGCTATCACAAAGTACATAATGAGATTCTCCCTTATGCATTTATATTCCTTTGTGACTTGCTTGATGACTAACTCTGAGTCTCCCATTATTTCGACTCGAGTTGCCCCCAATTCCAACAATATCTCAAGGCCAGTAATTAGAGCTTCATACTCAGCCTCATTGTTCGAACAAGAACCTGCTATTTTGTACTTGAATGTTGTTGGAATTTTATCTGGAGAAATAATCAAGACTCCTACCCCTGTTCCATCTTTATGGCTGGAACCATCGAAGTAGAATTTCCAAGGTTCTATCTCCACATAATTAATATCCTCAACTTGAATTGAGTGGTCGACTATGAAGTCTGCAACCACTTGTCCTTTTACTGCCTTAAGAGGCATAAAGGTTAAGGAGTATTCAGTTAATGCTAATGCCCACTTGCCAATTCGACTATGCAAGATAGGTTTCGACAACATATATTTGAAAACATCAAAATGAGACGAAACGTAAACATCAACTGGTTTTATATATTGCTTGAGTTTTGTACAAGAAAAATACAGACATAGACACAATTTTTCAACTTCGCTATATCTAGTTTCTGCATCATTCAAAACTCGACTGAGATAGTAAATGGGTCTTTCGACTCCACTCTCATCTTCTTGGGCTAACATACTTCCCAGAGTTTTGTCAGATGCAGCTATGTACAATCTCATAATCCTATTGCTACAAGGAGGCACCAAAATAGGTGGCTTAGTAAGGTACCCTTTGATTTTGTCGAAGGCTTCTTGTTGCTCCTGCCCCCATTCGAACCCCTCTTTACTCAGTCGAAGTAAGGGTGAAAAGGCCTGAGCTTTCCCACTTAGATTAGATATAAACCTCCTTAAGAAATTTATCTTGCCTAAGAGAGATTGCAATTCCTTCTTATTCGATGGCACTTTCGCTTCCAGAATTGCCTTCGTCTTGTTCTGATTGATTTCGATTCCTTTCTTATGGACAACGAAGCCCAAGAAATCTCCAGCTTTCACACATAACGCACACTTCAAAGGGTTCATCTTCAGACCATGTTCTCTCATTCTTTCGAATGATTGTCGAAGGTGGTCAATGTGATTCTTCCTGGAAACAGATTTTATAACAATATCATCAATATATACTTGCATGAAAGTGTTAATAAAATCATGGAAGATAGTATTCATTGCTCGCTGGTATGTTGCCCCAGCGTTCTTTAGGCCAAAAGGCATCACTACCCATTCGTAAGTGCCTAAGGCCCCAGGGCATCGAAAAGCTGTTTTCGACACATCCTCTTCAGCAATGAATATTTGATTATATCCTGAATAACCATCGAGCATACTCAGGTATTCATAACCAGCGGCAGAATCGACTAGCATTTCTGCCACAGGCATAGGATATTCATCTTTGGGGGTGGCAGCATTCAAATCTCTGAAATCTATGCACACCCTTAACGTGCCATTTTTCTTGATTACTGGCACAATATTTGCAATCCATTCGACATACCTTGTAACACGGATGAATTTGCATTTCAGAAGTCTTTCGACCTCCGTCTTGATCTTCGACAATATTTCTGGAGCGAAGCGCCTTGGATTTTGCTTGATTGGCTTCTTTCCAGGTTTGATTGGCAACTGAAGTTCTACCAACCCTCTGTCGAGACCAGGCATTTCGTCATAATCCCATGCAAAACAGTCTTTAAACTCTTTCAGCAATTGGATTACCTCCAACCTAAGTTCTGGATCGATTTTGGCGCTGATGTAAGTTGGCCTTTTCTCTGATCCTTCGCCTAAGTTGATTTCTTCTAAAGGGTCTTGTGCTAACATTTTAATGTTGTTCGCCAAGGGATCCTTTTCGAAGCCCAAAGGCTCATCGTCATAGATGGCGTCGAGCCTCTGTTCCTGCATTTCTTCTGGCATGATATCAGGAGGTTTTGGATCGAAATCCTTTCCTGGGCCAACAGCAGATAATTGTTGATCATTGGCCTGTGTGGCCATGTACTTTACTTCGGCTTCGAGAGCCGTTATCATCTTGGTTTCGGCTACATAAGCCGAAATTCGCTTCAAAGATTGTGACTCAGTCATTATCACTGATTTCACTTCCCCAACCAGTTGGTTGGATATCAGTTAACCCACTGAAGTCTATGTGGGACAAGTCTTCTCTGTCCCATTGGAAACCATGCTCAGGATGCAGGTATAGGGAACAAAAGGTGTTTGGCGCTGGCGCCATGTCGAAGTCAGGTGTTGGACATGGCCCTATGTGAGCCAAGTTCTTGTCGAAATCTGCCACACCCAAGTGATTCACTTCGCCAAGGTAGTAGCTTTGATCTGCCTCTATGTTTTCGACCATCCCATCTGGACGCCATAGCAGCAGCCTTTGGTGCATCGATGAAGGCACAGCGCCAACACCATGAATCCATTCCCGGCCTAACAAAAGGTTGTAGTTAGGTTTGGCCGATATGACCATGAACATCGTTGGTCGAAGGATAGACCCAACTTTGATATCTAGCTGGATCACTCCCATAGTGGTCCCTATGCCGCCCTCATAGTTCGACAAGACCATGTTGTGAGGTTTAATTTCCTCATCCCTTTTGCCAATTTTCCTTAGCATAGAGTGAGGGATAATATTGATGGTTGCCCCACAATCGACCAATATTTTATTCACAATAGTTTCTTCGAGCTTAGCCCTTATGAACAAAGGCTTGAGGTGATTCTTCATCGCCTCTGTAGGTGGCTCGAAGAAGCCATTTTGTTCCTCAGTAGTGCCATTGTCCATGACAAAATAGCACACTGGCCTATGTTTGGCCATTTCTTGCTCCACTTCCCAGTCACTTGCTTCGACTTCTACCTGTCGATTGAATTCCCTGGGCAGCACTGAAACGATATTCACCATTATGTCCAAAGTATCGTCGGACTCAGCATCATCTTCGTCTTCGACTTCACTTTGGTTAGGCCATATTAGCCTGTTGGTAACTGGCTCTCTCTCTAGAGGCTTCCTTTGTTTCCTTTGAGGAACATTCGAACTAGTTTCTGCCTTAGGTTCGTTGGCAGCCTCCCTTTCAGCTTTTCGTCTCCTTTGATATCTCCTCCATTGAGATCGAGACATAGGATTTTTACCCTTGTAGTTGCTGGACACTTGAGCAACCTTAGGTGCAGCAACTTGAGGCTCTTTCTTTTGAGCCAAAGAGGAACCTCTTGGCACATCGAAAGAATGCCATTTCTCCTCACTTGGCCTTTTCCGGCCAGAGGTTTTGTACCAAGTGTCTACTGGCACATTTGTTGGAGGCCTAAAAGTCAATGGCCTCTTGTCTTGGTTAGACCCTCTTCTGGGATCATGTCGAAGGTCAGCATTCTCCCTTCTCTTATTCGCTGCTCTCACGCCTTGAATGTGCTCAGCAGCTTTTTTATCAAAGATCGAACTGCATCTTGGACACAGTATCACCTCTGATTTCTTCTTCTGGCATCTTTGTAAAAAATCTGCCAAGTTTTCGTTTTCCCGAGGGAAAGCAGTCTTATTAGCCTGCTCTTGCCTCATGGCCTCTTCTGATGCTTTTGGGTCAGAAAGTTCGACCATGTTGATATTCATTGTATCTTTGTTAGCAAGAGTTAACTGCTTCATTTGTATCTCCAGATTCTCCGTCTGGCCTTGAACAGTGGCCAAGTGGGAACTGGGTTTCGATCCAGTTTTTTGTGCTTCAGCGGTCTCCGACTTCGGGTTCTCGACCACTTTCTGGACAGCTTCAATTGTCTTCCTGGATATATTTCCAGAAAAACTGCCAAAGATTGGCATGTTGATGTGGTCCTTTGAGACTTCGACCATGGTAATTCCTGGCTTCTTCGACTGGATCCTGGTTGCCTCTATCATGTTCACCTCAGATGGTTCAGCATAGTGAGCCTCAGCCTTCAGTGGATTGGAGTCGACAGCCATGGGGGATTTGTCAGCAAACTTTAATCTCCCTTCCTCAATAGCGTCTTGCACAAGATTCCTGAAAAGAAAACATTGAGAAGTTTTATGGCCCAAAAAATTATGATATTTGCAAAAACCTCTCTTCTTTCTTTGATCAAGAGGAGGCACTTTTACCCCTGGGGGTACTATCATTTGGCCATCTTTAACTAGCAAGTCGAATATTTCGTCACATTTTGTGATATCAAAACTATAAGTCTTTTTTGGGAACCTATCGTTGGTCCTTTCTGGACCAATGGGATTCTTCCCATTTGAGGGGACTAACAGTTTACAAGAGTATGGTGGCCCTTGTTTTAGTTCTGCTAAATCGACTTCTCCCTCTTCGACAGTTAAAGTATCGTCGAAGGATTCTAGATCTTCGTCATCCATCTCAACGTACGCTATCCTCTCTCTCTTGTGAGTTTTCGTTGCCTTAGCTTTTTCAGCTTTGAGGCGTTCGACCTGTCGAACTCTATCGGCCAGTTGGGCCATGTCTCTTAGGTACTGGGTGTCTAGCTTCTTCCTAATGGAATAATCTAAACCGCCTGCGGCTATTTCGACCAACTCATGTTCTGGCACTTGTGTAAAACATCTCGCCTTGAGCAACCTAAACCTATTCAAATATTCGTCTATAGGTTCAGTGAAACGTCTCTTCACACTGGCCAGTTCTTTCAGGCTTATCTTGGTTTGCCCCATGTAGAATTGTTCATGGAACAATCTTTCCAACTGGGTCCAATGATGGATCGAATTGGGGGGAAGAGTTGTAAACCAAGTAAAAGCGTTCTTGGTTAAAGAACTTGGGAAGTACTTGATCCTTAGGTTTTCGTTATTCGAAATGTCTCCTGCTTCGATCAAGTATCTCGCCACATGCTCGACAGTAGATTCTGTCGTGTCCCCAGAGAACTTAGTAAATTTGGGGACTTTGCATCTAGGAGGTAAGTCCGTTTGTAACACGTATTCTGACAATGGAGATGTAAAGTTGGGCCTTCGAAAGCCCATGTTCATCCCATTCTGAGTCATGATCCTTTCGATCATGGTTGCCAGATTGTTTTCCAAGCCCATGTTTTGGTATTGGATATGCTGAACCACTTCGTCAGCATTTTGGTTTCTGTTAACTAACCTTACCTCTGGGGTTATTACCCTAGGTTCTTCGACAGGTTGTTCCAATCGTGCCCTAAGGTTTTCTTCGACAGGCTGTTGAGCCTGGTTAATGGTGGTTTCTTCCTCTAAAAATATCCCCTGATTTCCCCTTATTTGTGCCCTTTGAGGCTGTCGAATAGGTTGGGGTACTCCAAAGAAGTCAGCCAAACGCGTCATTTGCGCTGTTACTTGCTGATTCGATTGAGTAGTGTTTTGTATTAGAGGGTTTAGCACTGTACTCAAAGTTTGTGCCAACATTTGCACCATATCATGGTTGCTTTCGTCCATCTGTTGCCTCAAGACTGCTGTCGAGGCATTTGTAAGGCCATGGGCTACTTGGGACGTTCCTCCTAAGAGTTGGGTCCTATTTCTATTCGCCATGCCTACTCCAGAGCCTTGGAGTGGCGAAGAGGCACTCACAAAAGGGTCTGAAAAAGTGGACGCAGCATTCGTCAGGCTTGCCACTTCAGAAGTTGGCATACCATAGAATGGAATAAATCCTGGGGGAACCACAGGCCTTGTGCCTAAATTTCCCCTTGGTGGGGGAGTTCCCAAAGGTATCCTGGGGCCTGTTAACGAAGGTATTGGCCCCGTAGTTGTGACCGACACTGCTGGTGTCGAACCAACGTTTGTCGCTTCACTTACGGTCATACTAACCGTTGCTCCCACACTCGTTTGTGGGATTTCGTTATTGTTTGGCGGATTCGCCATCTCTTCCCTTCTTCTGGCAGTATTGTTATCGTTAGTGTATATTCTACCACTTCTCAATAACATACAACTCGAAAAGATGAGATTATTTTCAACAATCAACACACAGTCCCACCAGGTGTGCCAATTTGTTTACCTTGGGTTTTGGTAAACAACCGCTGATCCTCCAAATGGTTACTTATTTGGTTACTCGCAGGATCGATCAGATTGATCCTAGGACATAGGTTGATTTTGAAGTTTGATTAAATTGGATAAGGCTTTAAATAAAAAGGTTTCAAGTAAATTGCATGAAGGAAAGATTTGGTAAAATAAACAAGGCTTAAAGTAAAGGGTTTCGACAGGAAATGTAAAGAGAAAAGCAAGTAAAATTCTGGAAAAGTAAATGACTTTAATTGATAAAATTGGTGTTTCACACATACATTTCTCAACAATTCTTTCTCACACGCTGGGTACTCGAATCTATATGAGTGACTTTGTATAGAATTGTGAACACACGCGAGAAACTACATGTCTACTCCTATTTATACTAAAATATCCCAAGTAACCGTCGGGCAGTTACACTGCTTCGAGATCAATCCACTTGGCACGTTCTCCATGCTCGACGCTCCAGATCCTTGCACGTTTGCACGTGGTAACTGCTGGAAACCGTTTTCCCTCCAAAAGCTTGAATTTCAAACTGCTCCACTCTGAACCATCGAACACTTTCGTCAAGAGACATCTTCGACGAGAAACTCCTTCGACGTCGAAGGCAACCAGCCTTCTTCCTTGGAAGAAATCTTCTAAGTACTTTGCCATCTTTCGACGGGCACTTCGACAGGCTTAGCCAGTCGAAAGCATCCTTCAGCTTTAATGGCTGACAACAATCAAAACAAAGGTGTCGAATTTAGGAGCCAACACACTGTTCACCATGATATATCAAATCAACTTGGAGACACTACAATAAGACAATAAACAATGTTAGGAAGTCGGTGACTAAGAAAACCCAATGGTTTAAAAGGAGAAAAATGTCAAAAACATTTACAAAAAACTTGGTGCATGTACATACGAAACATTTGGGGCATATACAAAATAATACATTTGGGTATCATATCAATTTATGGCATTGTGCATATGCATTATGCATTTCATGTTCAAAAACTGCTTAGGTCAAGAATACTGCGACTTATCTTGGGGCCTATTATAAATCAGCGTATCTGTGAAGGAAAAAAAACACCTTGGTTGACAACAGACATAACCAGTAAACTTAGATTTATATCTTTAGTTTAGTTATCTAAGATTCAATTATCAAAACTCTTTTCAAACTTCAAATCCGCATTATTTATCCCCTAGGATGTGATAAATATGAAAATATGTGATATAGCTTACTATGTTAGTCTCGAAGCTTTAGTGAGTTATCTATTATCAAAACTCGTGTTAGCTACCTTCTAGGTTGTGGTAGGTACACAAAAATCTGTGATATAGTTCATTGTGTTAGTTTCTAAGCGATAATGAATTATCAAGTCTGTGTTATTTATCCTCTAGGTCATGATAAGTGCATAAATCTATGATATACCTTACTATGTTAGTCTCTAAGCGTTAGTAAGATATTTTCAAACTCGTATCATTTACTCCCTAGGTTGTAGTGGATGTACGAAATTTGCGATATAACTCATTGCGTTAGTCTCGAAGCAGCAATAAGTTACTTATTTTCTGCGATATAGTTCATTGTGTAAGTATCCAAGCGACAATGGATTATCAACTTTGTGTTATTTATCCCCTAGGCTGTGATGAGTAGACAAAATTTATGTTGTAAGCTTACTATGTTAGTCTCGAAGCATTAGTAAGTCAATTATCAAAATAGTGCTATTTACCCTCTAGGTCATGGTAAATACGTTGTAATTGTGGTATAACTTGTTACATCAGTCTCAAAGCATCATTTACCTCCCAGGTTACGGTAAAATATGAAAAATCTACAATTAATTTTCTAGGTGTTGACAAGTCATATGCATCGTCGTGTCTAGGTATATTATACTCTTTACCCGAGAATTGGCGAGTTAACTGCGCCATTCTTGCATATTTTTTACAACGGGGTATACTTTACAGTTTATCCTTATCTAATAATCTTTTTGGCTAAATTTTGAGGTCTTCCATTATTTAACAACCCTCTGATCTTAATATGTGAGACCTTCGTATTCTCGTACCTTCAACCGAAGAGAGATTAAATAGGGGCAGCTGTCATACCCCAAAATTTCCCCTCTAGTGTCAATAGTCAACTTATCTGTATTGGGCGTTTTCTATTTAAATTTTGGTACTACTATACTTTTGTTACTAACTTATTTTTTCACATATTTTTTGTTTAGATATAGTGGGGTTAAAATTATAATTTGAGGGGTGTATATATTGTTGCACCCAAAGATTTACCCTCTTGTTTTAGGCATATGGTCCATCATATTCATCATATTGCATTGCATTCATTTCTTTGTTATGGGATCAAGGTGTTTTGGCTGTCAAGTTCTCCTCAAGCAGTGGAAGTTAATTATATTGATAAGTGGTTCAAGAAGAGCCTCATTATCTCAATCAATGGATTTGTCAAGTCCTATTGATCTCTCATGGCCCAGGATATTTCATTTGTCTCATTGGTTTATCAAGAGTTGAAGTTATGCAAGGTTTTGAAGAAACTCATTTGTCTCCATCATCTGTTGAAATTAGGGTTTTAACTTATTGTGTGATTTGAGACTTGTCTAATCCAATTTCTTGGAGAATTATCTTTTTATTATCATTTAAGGAAAATTTGTTCAAATAATTATTCAAGAGGCTCAGTGGAATTAAGGTCTTGAAGTTTGACATCATGCTTCTAACACAAGGTGCAAAATTAGGGTTTGGATTTTAATCATGAGTTTTTCAAAAAATTTATTCGAATTGGATTCCATGTGTTTCCATATGTTATTATTCATATTTGATTGAAATGTTGAGGTTATATTTTGATTGGAAAGGTTTCAATTGATCACAAGGAGCAAAATGGTCATTTTGGTCAAACTCAGTCAGAGTCAAAATTGACCAAGTGGACTTTTGGTCAACCATCAATTGAAGCATCCTCATTTCATATTTCATAACCAATTTCATCATTGAATCAAGAGAATTGAAGAAATTAGGGTTTACTTGTTCATAAAGTTACCTGAATGTTGAAAAGTTTCTAAGTGTCCATAGTACACAACTTTGGCCAATCACAACTTGAGTTTGGTTAATCTGATGGAGGCAAATGATACATATTTAGAAAGATTAGGAAAAATCCTAAAATTTTGTCAATGAGGGAGAAAATCTAAAAAGTGAACCATTTAAGATAAAATTAAGTTAGAAGTTCTGGCCATGAAGAGATGCCAAGTTACCTTGTCATTGACCAGTCATGCGCATATTTTGATCAAACACATGGTGTGCCATTTTCACCTATGAAATTCTTTTAATTCGGGCTTCAATTGGGGAATTGAGTGGATAGATATTGTAGATATCCATGAAAGCTTCAAGACAAACTTTGAAACATGCAAAATGGCCAAAAAATGAGAAAGATATAAGCTCATGAAGTATGGATCTCACAACTGATCATCGCGCATGCCATGCAGACCATGCACACGTGTGCGGCAAGCCTTGCCAGACCTCACTTTTCCCAAACTTCCCACATCAATATCTTTATCATGCAAGATTCAAATTACAAAATTCAAAGCACCATTCTAAATTTCATCATGGAAGCTCTCCATAGGCCTCAAGAACTCACAAAACGCACGTGTGGATTCTGAGATATTTGAAGTATAAATGAGACGACCATGAATGTGGGCCTACAGCTTGCATTTTCAAATTTATTATGCAGTTCAGTTTTGATTCGTTCCAGGTCATTGGTGCACGTGCTTTGCACAAAATCATGCACTCTTATCTTGCCAAAATAAGCTAAACAAGGACAATATGTGCATAACCTCTCTCCCCTGTATTTTGCTTAAGATAACAAATTTCTTTCTAACCAATTTTCCCTCCAGGTGTGTGCACGTGCCAGCTCATCTCACACACTTTTTGCGCCTCTTTTCCACTCACCATGAGCTCAGTAAAATGCAGAAAATAGTATAACTTCTCAACACAAAACGCATAGAGGATGACATTTTCTTAATTTTATCAATTCACTCTCCAACGGATATTTTCATAAGCAAAGACCCCTTTACCCTCACTCTAGACTCTCTATATAAACACAAAATTCTCATTTTGATGGAGAGGCATCATTTTCACAATAATAAAATTTGAAAGTTCTCTCTCTCTCTCTCTCTCTCTCTCTCTCTCTCTCTCTCTCTCTCTCTCTCTCTCTCTCTCTCTCTCTCTCTCTCTCTCTCTCTCTCTCTCTCTCTCTCTCTCTCTCTCTCTCTCTCTCTCTCAAGTCAGAACTGCTTTTCCACTCTTTTCTTCTCAAGTCCTTCGTGCAAAGCTTGCTTTTCTTGCTTATTTCAATATTTTAAAGTTGAAGATCGAAGATCCCGCGGAGTTTCTCTTTAAAAACAGAGGCAACAGTTGAATTTATTTTTTAACTCACAAGGTAAGCTTCCAAATCTGGATCGCGCTCATGCTAGCATGAATCTTGACTGTAGAACTCGTGTGATAGCGTAGCTGGCAAGACAATAGGTCTTTGGTTATGTAATCTTTATTACAAATCGTGTTTTTGAGTTTCTGAAATTTTGTGAAAAGTTGATTTCATTGATTTTTGTGCTTAGATTTCTGTTTGAATTCTTGATGATTTTGAAATCTACGAAGCATACGATGTAGCTTCCTTTGAGATCTTTAATTTAAATTTGATTCATGAAATTTGGTTGAGAATTGCATGAGATACGAAGATCTGAAGTTGTGTGTTTGAAACTGGAATTTCACGTGTTTTAGGGTTATTGTGTTGGTAGGGATGATGAGGTGTCTTATTCTGATTGCATATGATCCATTGTTTTTTTTACAGCGCTTTGAGGCCAATATCAGGTGTAAAAAGTATATGCATCATTTGATTTTATTTTCATGTATTTATTTTTGTGCATTTCATTAAAAATAGTTTTAACTATTAAAAAATTATCATAAAAATATTCTAGGTTTGTTTTTAGTTAATTTTCATTTTATGAATTTTATTTTATTTTATTTACCATTTTAGTGTTTAAATAATTCAATTAGTTTAATTATGTTTTTTAATCACCTTTTTGCTTTTGAATTTTATTTTTTATATTTCATCAATCTAAAAAATCTATAAAAATATATTTAGTTTCTTTAGAAGCCTACTTGATGAAAATATTTTTTGTTAATTTTATTAAAATTTCGTGACATGTTTTTTTTAAATCAATTGATGAGTTACACCATTTTCTTCACTATTTTAGTAGTATTATGCAAATAATTTTTGTTTGATCTTTTCCTCATGTGTTAGAATTTTAGAAAAATTACCTACTGACCTTTAGGCATCAAACTAATTTACTTTGATTTTTATTTTTATTTACAACTCAGTTTTCTTGTGTTTTCAAATTGTGGAAGTTTTTTGTTTGATTTCGGTCTTTCTTCTTACTTAAGTCAAAAGAAACAATTTATCCACTAATTTTCCTTACTTATAAAAATCAAAGAAAATATGTCCTAGGGTCCTATATAACTTGAGATAATTTAAATTATTTTTGTTAAATTTTTAAGTTTGGTTTCATATTTTATCCAAAATAATTTGTGAAGCTTGTCTAGTTTAAGCACTTCGCTAACTAGTTTTGACATTCAAATTTTAAAATCGTATTTCTTTCTCATTTTAAGGACTATTGACTATGTATATAGATTTTAGGAACCCTTAGGGTTATAGTATTAATTTTTTTTGTTTTTAGAAGTCCTTTTTTTTTTACTTAATTTTGTTTGTTTGTAATGCTTTGTGACTTGTTTGAATCTTATGATCTATATTTGTTTTTTTGTGAACTTTTTAAGGCTGATCTTCATAGTCATGATATCCCCTGGACTCCCTTGATATCTCATGAGCTTGGAAGAATTTCAATTGAATCATTATAGTCTTTGATGATCATTGTTGTGGAGCTCCCAAATTTAGCAAGTTAAAACCCTAATTTGGGGAATTTTTGGTAAAAATCCTTGATCAAATATTCATCATGATTATGATTCAAAGTGATTTTGAGATATGATAACTCAAGGATAACCTTACTAAAGGTTTGAGAGACATTTGATCTCGTTTAATCATTTTATCGCCTCATCATAGAATTGATCTTTTGCTTATACTATTTGCTTGATGTGAGATATATTGAAATGCATTTATGCAACATTTAAGGAAGAAAGTCTTATCATTTGTGCCTTATTCTCACCAATTTTTAGTGTCTTAAGTTCAATCACATTGAACCATTTAAGTTCCCTAATTTTTGATTGTTTGTGTGTTTGAGTTCGCTAGATTTGGTCAAGATTAGAAGTAGTTTTGATGCACTCTTTGTGTCAAATACCTTTGATACATCATGAGTGATGCTTTGTAAGTTTACTTCTGGATTTGAGGATCTTCATACCTTCTTTAATTTTCTCCTAGATTCCTTGGTTGATATCTCATTATCAACTCATCTTGATGACACAATAAGAGTTATATACTAGTTTTTGACCAAGTTTGAGTTTGTTTATTTTGGAAAACTTTAAGTACCACATTTCTTTATATTCAAGTCTTGTTCTTAATTCTCTTATCATCTCTACTCTCTATGCTTCTATGATCCACTTGGTTAGTATTCACTTGCTAATTCATCATGGTGACACATTGGGAGCTATATTTACTTCTTGTTTAGGTTTTGTACATTAGTTGTTGATGGTTGCTTCTTATGATTGTGTACCTTGTCCCAAAATTGTACCTTGATGTTTGTTGTTGCTCATAGAATCTAAAGACGTTGAGTTTCATTTACCTAGATCATTTTTTCTTGTATGCATTAAGGGACTATAATTTCTTTAATATATCATGACACTTAAAGTGTTTTACCTTTTTAACATATCTTAAAGTTTTAGACTCATGATTAGTATCTTATGAGGGTTCTATCATCACCCAAGGACAAATAAGATGCTTTATTATTACCATTTGATCTTTATCAACTTCGTTTGATCTAAGATAAAATGCCTTTATTTTCTTTTAGATGATATTGCTCATCAATTAGGTGACTTTGGTTATGTATGAAGTCTCATTTTCTACTTGGTTACTCTTGAGTCTCATCTTGAGATAACCTATCATATAAGTTACATACTCCATGATTCTTAAATCATGCATTCTTTGTTTAAATCCATACTTGCTCAATGTAAAACTTGTTTGTTTGCTTTCAACACTTCCCTTTTGTATGATACATGTGTGACTTTTCTTGCTTGGCTTATAATATTTGAATTTGGTTTATAGATATTGGTATTCTACTGACTTGCATGGTAAGATACTCCCCTAATTATTTCCATCCTTCACCTACCCTTTCCTTGCACTTCTTTCACTCTTAGGGTGTAGTTTAGGGTTGATTTTTTTACCTAGTTTTATGTTTGTGCTTAGGATTACCCTAGTAGAGTTTTTTGGGGGCTTCCATAGGTTTTAGGATACACTAACCCTATGTGTTTACTTCTGATCTCATATTCACTTGACATGTCTTTCCATGATCATGTTGACCACACACTTGTGTGCACTATACTACCCCATTTTGTCGGATATTAGTTTGATTGCTTTGGAGTTTGTACCGTGTTTTAAAATGAATAATAGAGTGCATTCTTAGCCATAATAAATGATAAGTGTATGGCATGTCTATATTCACATTTATTTTCTTCACATCACCTTGTTAATATTAACTGTTTTGTTAAGTTATGCAAGGTATTTCATGAGTTTTCATTGCTTTATGTTCCAATTTATTTGTGGGATACAAACTTCGCTTTTGAGGTGATTCTTCATGTTTCTCATATCAATGGGATACATATATCTTCACTATCGTGTGCTTTGTCTATTTGTGTTGCCTTACAGGACATTTATGTGGTTATTTCTGCTACACTGCTTGTGATCTATGTCCATATCAAGGCTTTGACGCTTATGTCTGACAACATGATATTTGACTTGTTTCTTTGTTGATTCTAGATTATTCAAAGATTTCAGGGTTTCGTTACTGTTTAGTTTCTTTATTGCAAATTTATATCCGTTTGGTACTTCCTCATCTGATTTACTCTTCACGCATTTTACTGTTTACTTAAGATTGGGAGTCTGTGCCACTTGGAATGGAATCCTGGAAGTCCTCACTAGGAGGCCATGTATGTGTTTGTTTACTATTTGTGCTTTCATAGCGGGATAATGGTTTAGGGTCCTTATATGGAAACCATTCATAAGTCCTCATAAAGTAGGCAAGTGTAGAGGGTTAGTAATCAACCCCTGCAGTCCTTCATCCGTGTCGTTCATATGCTCACTTTTTGCAAATAGATGCTCTGAACATGTGCCAAAGATCTGAATGAGTCTAAGCCCTTCTAAGGCAAGTGAAAAGGGTTCCTGCAATCGGATCCCCACATCTTCTTTAGCTCGTGTTTACCGACACTGATGCTCGGTGTACGCATACACCTTGTCTTTTTCCCCTTAATCTTTCTTGCCCTGGTAATTAATATTGTGGTTAAGGACCTATTATATTCCCACAGTTTTATAGCTTGGTTGACTCGGGTGATTCACTCCTCTTGGATATAACTTGACCCTTGGTCTGATGCTTGGTTGCTTGTCTATGGTGGGACCTACCCTTTTACTACTTTGCATGTACCTTGTGGGTGTTTGATATTCGAGTGATGCTCGAGCTTTTGTTTGTTCAGATGTTTTGCTATCTGTTTATTTGATTCTTGTCACAGGATCTGTGATGTTTTGCCATCCCCTTTGGATGCTTTTTCATCCATTCTCGTACTATCTCTTATGATAGTATGACTGATCTCGCATCTCTTTTATGAGATATTTTCCATGCTCCCTTAGGATTGCTCGGGTAGGTTTAGTCCTCGAGCTAGACATTAGGATAGTATATCCATGTATGTTCACTTAGGTAGATGTTTCCCTTTCAAAACTCAATCATAGGGCCATCATTGTATGATAACATTAGGGATTAGATTCTAGATAGTCTCCCTTAGATGTTTTCTTTCTTTTTGCATCCTTGCATATAAAACTAAAAATTTCTTTAAACTAATAAAAACACTCTCTAACAACTTAAATCCTTTCTTAAGGTAAAAAACACTAATCAACTACTTTATTTTTTTCCAATCGACTTTTCTCTTCTAAGAGCATGTTAGTTCCTTTCCACTACAGGTCGTAAGTCTCCAAAGGTCGACCAGTGGTGGAATGATTGAATTTAACATTGTTCAACTAAAAAATAAAAACCCACTAAAATATGTGAGCCAAACTATGGTGCTTTGATTCCTTAAAAGGGATACGTAGGTATCTGGTCACGGGGCTCAGTCGAGCGAACTTTGTAATTATTTCCTTCTTTTCCTTGTGTTTTCTCTTTTGCATGCATTCCCTCTCTGCATCTTCCTTTTCAGCTTTAAGCCTTAGACATAGACTTTGACCATACCCTTTAGATTAGACAACAATAGTGGATACCATAAAGTACTACGGGCGTGTGGGATACTAATACATTCCCCTCGCGTAACAGACTCCCTTACCTGATCTACGGTTATTTGACCGTGATTTCTCCCTTCTCGGGTTTACTCGATGTTTACTTTTCCCCTTTCGGCGGGATAAAAAACATTTGGTGGAGACTTCATTGATTTTATATCCGATGATAGTTCAGCCGGTTGTTTCATCTGGCGACTTCACTAGGGATATAATGTTGACCAAATGCTGGTCCATCCCAAAGTCGATCCTAGCTCTTTCTTTCTTTTCATTGGGTGTTTTTTTATGCTTTATAATTTATTCATTTTGTATATGTTCATCTGAACATATATTCGCATTACATTACATTTTATTGCTTTCCACATTTGGTTATTTGTTGTGCTGACTCCATTTCAACTTTGGGTAGGTGTTACAAGAGGTAAAAGGTCTAGTACCCCGGCCAAGTGACAACCATAGGAACCTTAGGAATAGAGTGAAGCATGAACGGCTAGTCGACTTTGGTTTCATAGTACGGTAATGTCGTCCATACTCATATGAGATTACAAATGAGGTGTTATCGTTTCACGTAGGTGTTTCGACGATAGAGGCTTCAGGCGTACCCATGATTCTGAGTTACCCTTGACTTTTACCTTGACCTATTTTACACCCATGAGTGGGGAGGGAATATTGATTCTTACAAGTACATGTATTATTGGTGACTCATTTATGTTGGTGACTTAGCTTTTGTTGATGACTGTTTATTTTATAGAGTTCCAGGCCTTGGATTTTGGTTTTCCCGGCATATCCTGAACACTACAGCAGATACCTTAATTCCCATATGTCTTCATCGCATTATGGCATATTTATTTTTCAAAAGAAACGTATAAAGAATAATAAAATAAATATATAATAGTATATATATATATATATATGTTTAATTTTCATATGCATGTCATTTCCAGGGTGTTCAGAAGTTGTCATTAGCATCAAGGATGAATAACAACATGGGCACAAGTACAGAAACCCTTAGAAAGAATGTTGTCTATCAATTCATGTTTTTTGGTGGCCGATTGCGAGAATTAAGAGCTCTTGTGAAGGGACCGAATGAGAATATCTTCAGAAAATGATATGGGAATTTATTGCCACTAGTGAATGATTATTATGAGGAATGGGCTTTGAGAGTGCTTCTTCAGTTCTACGATTAATAGTTGTGATGCTTTAATTTTCAAGACTACCAATTAGCACCAACTCTTGAAGAGTATGCATATATTATCGACATAAAGATTAGAGATAATGTTCCTTTTGCTCAGGTACCTGAAACCCCCCGACTACATGGCTATCGCTAAGGCTCTTTATTTGACCCTTAGCAAATTGGAAGGTAATTGGATCAAGAAGTGTGGTACGCAGGGTATTTCTCGGGATTATTGACATAAAGAAGGGAATTGGACTGCTTTCAATGCATTATTGGCGGTGTTGATTTATGGGTTGATCCTCTTACCTGTTGTAGAAAAATTGGTGGATTTGGCAGCAATTTGTGTCTTTATGAATGATAATCCAGTACCAACCTTACTAGATGATACTTATTATACTACCCATTCTCGATATGGTAAGAGGGGAGATGTTGTATGCATCACAACTTTACTCTATAAGTGGTTTATGATGCATATGCCTACAAGAGGACTGTTTGTTGACATTGCTGAGTCATCTCTTTGGGCCCCGCGAATCATAGGACTCACTTATTACGACATTGTCTGGAACAACATGGGAATTTTAAAGGAGTTCATTACGAGTTGTGGCAAGTTTCCGAATGTTCCACTCATGGGAACAAAAGGTTATATCAACTATATTCCCATTTTGGCACGTCGCTAATTCGGGTTTGTAATGACGAATGGACCTACTAAGCGGGAAGTAAGGGAAACCATTTATTTCGGAAAAGGAGAAGACATTTTTATGCTTGAAAGAGTTATAGTCACTTGGAAATATATTCATCATAAATGAAAGTAGTCCTTTGATAGAGGTGGAGGTGTGGCTCTTAACGCTTATTTAAGTTGGATTCAGAATCGGGTCAAGATATTGTTATTACCTTATTAGAGGGAGGAACTGTTATACCCTCAACCTGTTTATGATCCGCTAGCTGACAGTTCTCTATATCCTGAAAGAATGATTGATCATCTTTTCCATGCTAAGGAATTTTCTAAGCAATCTATGCCGGAAGAATCAGAGTTTGTGTCTATGGCGTGCCTCAGAATGCCAAAGCTGAGAATATTAAGTTACAAGAAAATCTGGAGAATAAAAATATTGAACTCTATTTTGCTTTGCAAGAAAAGAAAATACTTTTGCAAGATAACCAGGTGAAAGATTGTCTACTAGAGAGTCATGGTTTGCTTGAGCAGTCAAAGAAGTCGAGGATTGAAAATTCTGGCGTAGCTAATCATCAGGACAATGCACTATTGAAGAGTCAACAGATAATTAAGAGTCTCCAAATAGCAGAAGCAAAGTTGAAAGCAAGTCATAACAAGAAGGTTAAAGAATTAGAAAATAAACTCAAAGATGTCAAATTACAAGATCAACAACGTGAAAAATAGATGACTCGTATGATGGAAGAATATTCCTAGCTCTGAAATCAAATAGAAAAGTTGGAAAATGCACCTATACATATCCCTTTGCAATAGCACAAAGAATGTGATCGCTTTCTTGAACAATGTCAGTATTTAGAATGACAGTTATTCTAGAAATATGTGGTGATTAATAGTCTTTCTCATGGACGAGATCGTGAGGAGACGAAGAAATTGTTCAAAGAGACCAAAGGGTGGAGTGAAGAATACTTCCGGCAGGGGGGACATTTGTACTACACAGAGATTAGGGATCCACCACAATGATGTTTTCTGATCACCACCAGACATGTTGGATGGGATAGTTTATATTTCATTTTGTATTTTGGTTCGTTTTTGTATGAACTCGTTTGATCCTAAGGACTATTATTATCACTGAAAAGTTTTTATCATTTCTTATTATTTATACTTGTATCTTTTCTTATTATCATGCTTTTTAAATATACCTGATGGTTGACAAAGCTCTTGAATACCCAGAAATGACAAAAGATATCATGCATATCATACACTTCATACATTACAAGTTATCTCAGGACAGTATTCTTATCTTGATTCTACTTTTCTTATCCAAAGATCAAGACGACTACTCACTGGTGCTCAACCAGGAACAAATTTCCAAGGCAGATGGAACAGATCCAGGATGAACTCACTGAAATGAGGGCCCAGATCGCCACTCATATGACTCAATTCATGGAGGTCATTACAAATGTGAATCGTCGATAGGATGAGTTGGCTGCTCTTGTCAATAATCAACACTACAATCAGGCAGACAGCAGGGACCAATGGCTTTATCAAGACATTTTTGTTAGATTAGGGGATGTGCAATACCAACCTTTCATGAATCTTTATGGGCCTCATGTCAATCCTTTTATGCACGTCGGTAACATGGGGAAATTTCCTCCATCTCCGGGACCTCGTCTTATGGGTAATCGAAGAGATAATTAGGGTGTAAGGAACTATCAGGAGCAGGACTATGAATATGATTAAGATGAAGATCAGTTTTCTATGCGGCATTCTGAGCCAGAAGTTCAATTTGAGGACAGAAGGTATCAGTTGTTGGAAGAACGGCTAAAAGCTGTGGAGGACAAGGAATCCTTGGTATGGATACCAATGATCTCGGGTTGGTGTCTTGGGTGAAGGTTCCCCCTAAGTTTAAACCTCCATTGTTTGAAAATTACAACGGTTCATCATGTCCCGTTACTCATGTTACTTCTTATTTCAGAAAGATCTCAGTTCATACTGAAGACCAGGGTCTTTTGATTCATTACTTCCAGGATAGCCTATTTGGGGCATCCCTGGAATGGTACATGAAGCTGGAAAAACCCATATTTGATGTTGGAATGATCTTGCTCATTCTTTTGTCAAAAACTACCAATATAATATGGATATGGAACCTAATCGCACTCAGCTACAGAGTTTGGCACAGGGGCCAAAGGAATATTTCAAAGAGTACACCCAAAAATGGCGTGAATTGGCTGCAAGGGTTCAACCTTCACTCATGGAGCGGGAACTCGTTGATATGTTTATGAGCACTCTGCAGGGGCCTTATTACGATCACATGATAGGAAGTGCTTTGGCAGGATTTGCAAAATTGGTAATGGCTGGTGAAAGGATTGAAGTAGGTTTGAAATTGGGAAAGATTCAAGTTGGCAATTCCAGTGGTTCATCAGGAGGGGGTGGTAAGAATTCATTCAATGTTTACCCTAAGAAAAGGGAGGGTGATACAAATGCAGTGTATTCTCATAGGGGAAGAAGTTGAGATCGTCAACACCAACAAGTCAATGATGTTTTTATTCCTTTTCCTTAATAACAAAGCCAAAATTATATTCCTCTGCAACATAGACAGCAAGATGCTCCCCGTCAGTACAATAACAATCAGCAGCAAAGACAGCCAAGGAAGTTTGATCCCTTTCCAGTATCTCTTACTGAAGTGCTACATTACTTGCTTGACTTAAAGTTAATAAATTTAAGAAATCCTTTTGCACCCACTCGAAGGCTCCCTGCTAATTATGATGCTAACGCAAGATGTGAATTCCATTCTGGAGGAATTGGTCATTCAACTGACAACTGTTACACGTTGAAGTGCAAAGTGAAGGACTTGTTGGATGCCAAGGCAATTGAGTTTACTCTGGTGAATGGTCTGAATATTGTTTAAGACCCATTGCCTACTCATGGAGGGGTTGTTGTTAATATTATTGATGATAGTGGTGAGATGTTGAATTTAGTAAGGGATGTAGAACAAGTGACTACTTCATTGTTGTATGTCAAAAGGTACCTTCTCAACAATGCTATCTTTCCAGGTTGTGCTTCAGACTGTGTCAAATGCGAAGAGCAACCAAAGGGCTATGAAGATTTAAAATCTGGCATCCAATTTTGGATGGATAAGGGTTCCCTACAGTTCGATAGAAGACCAAGATTCCAAAAAGTTATGGAGGAAGATATCATTGTGGTATCCATTCCTTACGCTCTTGTGTGTATTCCTACTTCGTCTAGGGCGCCTCCCTTAATGATTACAGTACCTGGTATCATACCATATACTAGTGAGAAGGTCGTCCCATGGCATTATGGTGTTAACGTATATTACCAAGGGGTGAAGCAAGAGACAAATCCTCGTCCTTCTGAGGAAAAACTTATTGAAAATAATGAAGCAGATGTTCATAATTTCTATGGTGTTGGTCTAATGACCAGAAGCGAAAGAGTGTTTTGTCCCTCCAATGATTAAGATGTTGTGGATGCCTTAGCAAGGGAAAAAGGAAAGCATCAGGTGACGATTGGTAATCCAAAAGTTACTCCAGCTAATGTGGCTCATTCAATTCCCGTACCAGGAAATTCTTAGCTTCTGATGAAGTTGAAGAGTTGATGCGAATCATCAGAAAAAGTGATTATAGTATAATTGATCAGTTGAGTAATACCCCTTCCAAGATTTCTATCTTTCCTTGTTAATCTATTCAGATCCTCACATAAATGCTTTGATGAAACTGTTGAAAACTGATTTGGTGCCACATGAGATAACGGTTAATCAGTTTGAGAATATATGTGCTAATATATGTGCCACATATCTGAGGGACGCGACCATAACAAAGCACTGCATATTTCTATGGAGTGTAGAGGAACTACTTTATCCCGGGTTTTGGTGGACACTGGGTCATCTCTGAATGTGTTGCCTAAATCAGCTTTAATGAAGATTGATTATTCTGGCCTTGAGCTACGGCCTAATGATTTAATAGTGAAAGCTTTTGATGGGTCCCGGAGATCAGTGTTTAGAGAAGTGGGCCTACCCATCAAGGTTGGCCCTCGTAATTTCACTGCTACATTTTTCGTTATGGATATACAACTGGCATATTGTTGCTTGTTGGGGCGTCCATGGATTCATAAAGCAGGGGCAATCAGTTCTACTCTTCATCAGAAACTCAAGTACCCTGCAGATGGAAAAGTAATAATTGTGTGCAGTGAAGAAGAGTATATTGTAAGTCATTTGACGTTATTTTGCTATGTTGAAGTTTAGGGTGAGATACATGAGACTTCTTTCCAAGCTTTTGAGACAGTTCATACGGTCAACATTCCTCCTCCAAAATAGAAAAGGAAGCTGAAGACCTCTATGTCTTCTCTCAAGGACGCTAGAGCTGTGGTGGAGAATGGTAACCCTGAAGGTTGGAGTCAGGTGCTAGATGTTATCCCTAAGTTCAACAAGTTTGCTCTTGGTTTCAGCCCAGGTCAGCAGAGTGCAGCTCCCAGAGCACCTAGTATATCTAATCTCGTGAAGTTTTCCCATCCTAGTGCTGCTCCAGAAGGATACACCAATGCAGTTGGTAGTGATGGGGAGGGTAGCTATAGCATTGAATATTGGACTCGTCCAAGTATTCTAGGCCAAGAACTCAACAAATTGGACTTCTGTGGATGTTGTCCAAGTTTCAAGCGCTGAGGAGTAATTTTATTATTTTCTTTTATTATCATGTCATAATTCTCGTGCTCTGCCCAAGGTGTAGTGGATCATTTGTGTAGGGCCACCATGTTTGTTTTCAAAAATTTATCATGAATAAAGGACGTTTTTGCATTCAAATATTTTGTTTCATTTCTTTCTTTTTAAAATTTTACTTTTCTTTAAATGGTGATGTTTCCTTTTTATACATTATCATTAAAACACCAAAATATCATTTGTGCAGATGCACTTTCACCATGGATTCCAGTGATAAAAACTCTGCTATCGCTTAATATGACTTTGATAATCCGATCTACTAAGCCGAAGAGGAGGCATATGAGGATTGTGACCTCCCCGGAGAATTAGCAAGATTGTTGAAATAAGAGGAGGAGGTTATCCATCCAAATCAAGAGTCAGTCGAGGTAGTGAATATTGGAACAAAAGAAGTGAGGAGAGAAGTCAAGATAGGAGCAGATCTCGAAGAAAGTGTGAAGGCCATATTGATTGAGCTGCTTCGGAAGTATGCTGATATTTTTGCTTTGTCTTATGAAGACATGCCAGGGTTTGATACAGATATTGTGGTACATCGTCAGCCGCTCAGAAAAGGGTTTTCTCTTGTCAAGCAAAAGCCCCGAAGAACGCATCCAGAGATGTCCAAAAAAATCAAAGAAGAAGTTCAGAAACAGTTGGATGTGAATTTCTTGAAAGTCATCAACTATCCTCCATGGATTGCAAATATTGTGCTTGTGCCTAAGAAGGATGGTAAGGCCAGGATGTGTGTGGACTATAGGGACTTGAATAGAGTGTGCCCTAAAGATGATTTTCCTCTTCCCCACATTGATGTGTTGGTCGATACAACTCATTCTAAGGTGTTTTCCTTCATAGGTGGATTTTCGGGCTATAATCAAATCAAGATGGCACCAGACGACATAGAGAAGACAACCTTTATCACGCCATGGGGAAACTTTTGCTATAAGGTGATTCCATTCGGGTTAAATAATGCATGGGAAACGTATCAGTAGGCCATGGTCACTCTCTTTCATGAAATGATTCACCAGGAGATCGAGGTCTATGTGGATGATATGAATACTAAGTCTGATACCAAAGAAGAACACCTTATTCATCTAGAAAAGTTATTCAAAAGATTGAGAAAGTTCCTTTTGAGGTTGAATCCAAATAAGTGCACCTTTGGGGTGAGATCCGACAAGTTGTTGGGCTTTATTATAGGTGAAAAAGGTATCGAGGTCGATCCTGCTAAAGTAAAAGAAATACAAGAAATGCCTGAACCGAAAAAAGAAAAAGAAGTCTAAGGTTTCTTAGGGAGGTTAAACTACATTTCTAGATTTATCTCTCACCTTAAAGCCACATGTGAACCTTTGTTCAAATTACTAAAGAAAAATTAAATGATCAGGTGGAATGAAAATTGTCAAAAGGCATTCGATAAAATAAAAGAATATTTGCAGGAGCTTCCGATACTCATGCCACCCGTAGAAGGGAAGTCATTGATCATGTATCTAACTATACTGGAAAACTCCATGGGTTGTGTTCTCGGTCAACACAATGAGACATGAAAGAAAGAACAGTCCATTTATTACTTAAGTAAGAAGTTTACAGAATGCGAGTCAAGGTACTCCCTGCTCGAAAAGACTTGTTGTGCACTTTCTTGGGCTGGCAAATGCTTGAGACATTATATGTTGACCTACGCCACCTACTTGATATCCAAAATGGATCTGATCAAGTACATTTTTGAGAAGCCAACTCTCACCGGCAGGGGAGCCCGTTGGCAGAAGATACTCACTGAATATGATATCCAGTACACTATGCAAAAAGTAATTAAAGGTAGTTTATTGGCTTATCATATCGCTCATCAACCTGTGGATGATTATGAGCCGATGAAGTTTGAGTTTCCAGATGAGGAAATCATGTATATCTGGGATTGAAATATTCTTGGCCTAGACGAAGGACCCGAACCAGGATCATGGTGGACGTTCATGTTCGACGGTGCCTTTAATGCTATGGGAAACAGTGGTGTAGCTGTTATTACCTCTCCTGAAGGATTCCACATTCCTTTCACAGCTCGTATTTGTTTTGATTATACCAATAACATGGCCGGATATAAATCTTGCATCTATGGTATTAAAGCGGAAATTGATTTGCGAATCAAATACTTGAAATTTTACAGAGACTCCAATCTTATTATCAGTCAAATTAATGGATATTGGGAGACTCAGCATCAGAACCTGATTCCCTATAGTGAGCATGTTATTAAATTGATTTCATACTTTGAAGAGATCATGTTTGAACAAATTTCTAGAGAAGAGAATAATCTAGTTGATGCACTAGCAACTCTGTCATCCATGTTCAAAGTTAAGTGGGCTAATGACGCACCTTCCATTACCATTAGAAGGTTGGATGAGCTAGCATTTTGTTTTGAAGACGAGTTGGAAATAGACAATAACCCTTGGTTTCATGATATTAAAAGGTACCTCAAGACGTAAGAGTATTCTGAAGAAGTGTCTATCACAGACAAGAAGTTTTTGTGAAGGTTTTCAGCCAAGTTCTTTCTCAATGGTGGTCTGTTGTATAAAAGGCATCATGATGGTTTACTACTCAGATGTGTTGACAAGAATGAAGCTGCAAGAATCATTAAAGAGATGCATGAAGGATCCTTCAAGACTCGTTCCAGTGGACATACCATGGCCTAAAATATTTTGAGAGCTGACTACTATTGGTCTACTATGGAAACCAATTATTATAACCATGCAAGAATTTTTCACTAATGCCAAATTTATGTTGACAAAGTTCATGTGTCGCCCGTGCCTTTGAATGTCTTGACTTCTCCTTATCCCTTCGCAATATGGGGCATTGATATGAGGATTGAACCAACTGCTTCCAACGGGAATAATTTCATTCTGGTTGCTATTGATTACTTCACCAAGTGGGTCAAAGCCGCATCTTATGCAAATGTTACCAAGAAGGTGGTGGCTCATTTCATCAAGCACAACATAATTTATCGTTATGGGATTCCTAAGAAGACCATTACTGATAATGGATATAATCTCAATAACAAAGTGATGAAGGATCTTTGCGAGTCTTTCAAGATCAAGCACCATAATTCTTCTTCGTATCGCCCAAAGATGAATAGCGCTTTTGAGGCCGCTAATAAGAATATTAAGAAGATTGTGCAGAAAATGATGTTGACGTATAAAGATTGGCATGAGATGTTGCCTTTCGCTTTGCATGGTAATCGTACCACTGTGCATACTTCGACTAGGGAAACCCCCTTCTCGCTTGTTTATGGAATGTAAGTAGTTTTGCCTGTGGAAGTCGAAATTCCTTCTCTAAGGATCATGAAAGATGTTGAGCTTGATGAAAGTGAGTGGGTACAAAATCGGCTGGATCAGTTAGAACTCATTGACGAGAAAATGTTGATGGTTGTGTGTCATGGGCAGGTATATTAGCAGAGGATGAGGAAAGCCTTTGACAAGAGGGTGTGGCCTCAGTGTTATAAACCAGGCGACCTTGTGCTAAAGAGGACAATTCTCCCTCATGGTGATCCTAGGAGCAAGTGGACTCTGACTTATGAAGGACCGTTTGTGGTCAAGAAAGTTTTCTCTGGTAGAGAAATGATGCTCACAACCATGGATGATGAAGACTTCCCACTCCCTGTGAATGTTGACGTAGTTAAAAAATACTTCGCATAAAAGTAGACTCGCTAAGTTGACTGACTCAGGCAAAAAAATGGCATCTCGGTGAACCACAAAAAGGAATAAAAAGGTTCGGGCAAAAGTTAGGGATAAAAAAGAAGAAATGAAAAAGAATAAAAAAGAAAATAAGTACATCCGCTAAGTTGAAAACCTGAAAGGGAAACTTAGGTAAAAAAGGGTATCCTGGTGGATCAAAAACCCGAAAGGGTGATCCAGGCAAAAGTTAGGGATTTAAAGTGAATGACTACGTTCAACGTTAGATCCCAATTTTCAAATTCATCTACTATTACCATTGGTCACCTGGAAGGGGTTTGGAATCAGTTCAACTATGTTTCTTCAGAAAGCAAGAAGATGAGAGCGTTGAAGTTATAAGAGTTATAGCAGAGTTGGAACTTGATAGATATTCATATTCACATTGCCATTTGTAAACACTCTTTTGTTTTGATTTCTGCAATTACCTCTTTCTAGGAATTTCTTCCTAATGTAAATTCCATTTCACAGGAAATTTTTCAAATCAATAAAGATCCTCTTTTATCCAAATATGCACTCATAATTTTCTTTTACTATTTTGTTCACAAAAACGTCCAATATTTTGATAAACATTTGCTTATAAACTTTGGTGGCTTTGCATAAACTTGATAATTTAAGTTACAGTTTATTGCTTTTAAAGTTGTTTGAAGTTTAGATGATAAATGCATTCGTCATGCTATGCTTAGCGCATGTCTGAGGTTCTTCTTGGTAAAACAATCATTTACTTGTTTGAGAGGGTTTTCTTTTCCCTGAGTTGATTCATCGCCTCGGATAATGGTGAAGTTTTGCTTATCCCAAGTGAGTACCCATTTCACCCGGAGGAGAATCTGAAAAGTTTAAAGATCTTTTGCCAAAGATTTTCTCATATCCCCATTAAGTTTGCCTCGGGGATATCTTTTATTCAAAATTCTCGCTCCCTCAGCAAATCCATTTCCTTGAAAATGCTGATTCAGGCTTTCTCCTTATTCAATAGATTTTAATCTTAGATATTGATAAGAGTAGAGTATTCCATTATGATCTCTTCATCCAATGTTAAAAATCGTGGTAGGTTTCATTTCGATTGAAGAATTTCCTTATTCCCCAGTGGAGCTAAAGATTCTCGTATTCCCAGCGGGAGCATATTTTGTTGAGAATATCTCATTCTCGACAAGGGTTCTATAAGGTCTCTTACCCTTAGCATGGACCTTCATATCCTTGGCAGTATAAGGTTTTGTTATCCCCAGTAAGAAATGGACAAGTTATCCAACAAAAAGTCAAGTGAATTTTAATTTCCCACAAGCCTCATTTGATTAGTGCTCTCTCCGGTAACATCAAATTTCCATCTGGCATTTCCTCGCAGATATTACAATTTTGATCGGATCATCTCCAGTAGACTTTTGCAATTTATTTTTGTGAATCCTGGCGGGTTTTTGACCTAATTGGTTGTTGGCCTCCCGATTGGCCATTCCCAAGAGAAACATTTAAACATGCATCATCATATTGCATCCTCAAAGTGTATTGTTTCCATTCTCTTGAAACATTACTCTATAGAAAAATAATTCAAACATGCATCGGAACATAAGCCATTATTGTTTCTGTTTTCCCCAGTGAATCTACTAAACCTGGGATTATATCCCCAACGAGGTCTTCATCCTTAGTATCTCAGTTTCACCCCATACAAATATCCTATTGGTGTTAATCATTTGAGTGGTTGAGTGTCTATTTTTGATTGTAGTTCAGTTTTACTCTGGCGCAAGTTTCTCAGGATTAGTCTTTACTACCCTCGTTAGCCCAATCTAATGTTTGTTGATGTACCTTTTGATACCAGTTTCGTCCTGATTCTTATTTTCAGTGGGTTTTTAGTAGTACGCCCTAATCACCTTGCTTTGGGTCGAGTTTTGAGTTTTGTCTCCTCACCCGCGCATGAAATTCAATTTTCATTCTGGTACTCATCTAGTTTAGTTTTGTCTAACTATTTATAATGGGTCGAGTGTCATCTCGTTTTGTTTTCACACCTTGGACTTCCATCAGTGTTTGATTACCGAATCCTTTATCGGTTTTCATTTACCGAGTCCTTTTGCAATGTTTGTTTAATTGCGTCCTTGGTTGAAATCAGTCTTCTTTGTTTCTTGGATTCTTCTATCAGTTTTCGTTTACTGTTTATCCATTATTCATGACTAGCAAGTGCTCTGAGAAATGTGCACTCTCATCACTTTGCTTTGGGTCGAGTCTTGATCATGTCGCCTGTGCATGAAATCCAGTTTGTTTTATCCTGGTACTTATCTAGTTTATCTCGCCTAACTAGTTATTATGAGGCAAGTGTCGTCTTGTTTCTTTCCCTAGACTCTTCTATTTGTGTTCATTTACCGTGTCTTTGGTCGAAACCCCTATCTCACTCTTTGGACGTCTATCAGTTTTTAATTACTAAACCTTTAACAGTGTTTGTTTAATGTATTACGACTTTCGTTTGTTGTGTCCACTAACTTGAGATGTCTCTTTTATACCTATTCGGGTTTTAGTTGGTTTTTGCTTACTGTTTACCTGTGGTTAGAGACCAGCGGGTGCTCTAAGAAACATGCACTCTCATCACTTTGCTAGGGGTCGAGTTTTTCCTCGTTACCCGTGCATGAAATCCAATTTGTTTTTCCCTGGTACTCATCTCTAGTTCGTTTTATCTAACTAGTCTTAATGAGTCGAGTTTTATCTCGTTTTGTTTCTTACTCCTGGGATTCTTTTAGTTCCTTCATATTGTCTATCTTGGGTTGAAACTTGTCTCTTTTTTAACTTTTTGGATCTTTCAGTTCCATCTTATTGTCTTCCCATGGTTGAGACTAGAAGGTGCTCCTAGAATCACGCGTTCTAGCCATTTTGCCCTACGTACTTTTCCAGAGTTTAGCTTTGCCTATTCTCTGTGGCTTGAGTCTGATCTCACCCTTTTGTGGCATGGTTTTTTCCTGACACATTATTCTAAAGTTTAGTGTTATCTACTCTTCTAAGTTTGAGTTTTGTCTCAACTTGGTTAAAGTCTGCATTACAGTTTCATTCTGACGGAAGTCTTTGAAAGGGCCAATTTTATTTAGACCCTCTGCTTGCTCAATCCAATTTTTTTTGGTACCTTCTAAGTCTCGCGTCTGCTGGCGTTCTTTATCTTTGGGGAGATTTTTTTCTTTTTCAAGAGTGTACATTTTTGGATTCTTTTGTATTCAATCATCTTTAACTCTGAACATTTGAAAGATGTTGCTTTTCTCACTTATCAAGCTTAAGATTATTGAATAGGGGCAGTTGTTGCACCCCAAAATTTACCCTCTTGTTTTAGGCTTATGTTCCATCATATTCTTCATATTGCATTGCACTCATTTCTTTGTGATGGGATCAATGTGTTTTGGCTGTCAAGTTCTCTTCAAGTAGTGGAAGTTTATTATATTGATAAGTGGTCCAAGAAGAGCCTCATTATCTTAATCACTAGATGTTTCAAGTCCCATTGATCTCTCATGGCCCAGGATATTTCATTTCTCTCATTGGTTTATCAAAAGTTGAAGTTATGCAAGGTTTTGAAGAAACTCATATGTCTTCATCATCTGTTGAAATTAGGGTTTTGACTTATTGTGTGATTTTAGGTTTGTCTAATCCAATTTGTTGGAGCATTATCTTTTTATTATCATTTGAGGCAACTTTGTTCAAAGAATTGTTCAAGAGGCTCAGTGGAATTAGGGTCTTAAAGTTTAACCATTATGCTTCTAACACAAGGTGCAAAATTAGGGTTTGGATTTTAATCAGGAGTTCTTTAACATTTTGATTCAAATTTTATTCCATGTGTTTCCATATGTTATTTTGCATCTTTGATTGAAATATTGAGGTTAAATTTTGATTGGAAAGGTTTCAATTGATCACAAGGGGAAAAATGGTCATTTTGGTCAAACTCAGTCAGAGTCAAAATTGACCAAGTGGACTTTTGGTCAACCATCAATTCAAGAATCCTCATTTCATATTTCATAACCAATTTCATCATTTAATCAAGGGAGTTGAATAAATTAGGGTTTACTTGTTCATAAAGTTACTTGAATGTTGAAAAGTTTCTAAGTGTCCATAGTACACAACTTTGGCCAATCACAATTTGAGTTTGGTTAATCCGATGGAGGAAAATGATACATATCTCAAAAGTGAATCATTTAAGATAAAATTAAGTTAGAAGTTCTGGCCATAAAGAAATGTCAATTTGCCTTGTCATTCACCAGTCATGCGTGTATTTTGATCAAACACATAGTGTACCATTTTCACATTTGAAATTCTTTTAATTTAGGATTCAATTAGGGAATTAAGTGGAGAGATACTGTAGATAGCCATGAAAGCTTCAACCCAAACTTTGAAACATGCAAAATGGCCAAAAAAATTAGAAAGATATAAGCTCATGAAGTATGGATCTCAAAACTGATCATCGTGCATGCCATGCAGACCATGCACGTGCGCGCGACAAGCCTTGCTAGACCTCATTTTTCCCAAACTTCCCACATCAATATCTTCATCATGCAAGCTTTAAATTACAAAATTCAAAGCACCATGTTGAAGTTCATCATGCAAACTCTTCATAGGCCTCAAGAACTAACAAAACACAAGTGTGGATTCTGAGATATTTGAAGTACAAATGAGATGACCATGAATGTGGGCCTGCAGCTTGCATTTTCAAATTTATTATGCAGTTCAGTTTTGATTCATTCCAGGTCATTGGTGCACATGCTTTGCATGAAATCATGCAATCTTATCTTGCGAAAATAATCTAAACAAGAACAATACGTGCATACACTCTCTCCCTTATATTTTGCTTAAAATAACAAATTTCTTTCTAACCAATTTTCCCTCCAGGTGTGTGCATGTGCCATCTCATCTCACACACTCTTTACACCTCTTTTACAATCACCATGAGCTCAGCAAAACGCAGAAAATAGTATAACTTCTCAACACAAAACGCATAGAGGATGACATTTTCTGATTTTTATCAATTCACTCCCCAACGGATATTTTCATAAGCAAAGACCCTTGTACCCTCACTCTAGACTCTATATAAACACAAAATTCTCATTTTATTGGAGAGGCGTCCTTTTCACCATAATCAGATTTGAAAGTTCTCTCTCTCTCTCTCTCTCTCTCTCTCTCTCTCTCTCTCTCTCTCTCTCTCTCTCTCTCTCTCTCAAGTTAGAAATTCTTTTCCACTCTTTTCTTCTCAAGTTCTTCATGAAAAGTTTTCTTTTCTTGTTTATTTCACTATTTTAAAGTTGAAGATCGAAGATCCCGCAGAGTTTCTCTTCAAAAACAGAGGCAACAGTTGAATTTACTTTTTAACTCACAAGGTAAGCTTCCAAATCTAGATCGCCCTCATGCTAGCATAAATCTTGACTATATAACTCGTATGATAGCATAACTGGCAAGAGAATAGGTCTTTGGTTATGTAATCTTGATTACAGATCGTGTTTTTGAGTTTCTGAAGTTTTTTTAAAAAGTTGATTTCAGTGATTTTTCTGCTTAGATTTCTGTTTGAATTCTTGATGATTTTGAAATCTACGAAGCGTACGATGTAGCTTGCTTTGGGATCCTTAATTTGAGCGTTGATTCATGAAATTTGGTTAAGAATTGCATGAGATACGAAGATCTGAAGTTGTGTGTTTGAAACTAAAATTTCATGTGTTTTAGGATTATTGTGTTGGTAGGGATGATGAGATGTCTTATTCTGATTGCATATGATCCATTGTTTTTTACAGCGCTTTTGAGGCCAATATCAGGTATAAAAAGTATTTGCATCATTTGATTATCTTTTCATTTATTTATTTTGTGCATTTTATTGAAAATAGTTTTAACTATTCAAAATTATCATAAAAATATTCTATGCTTTATTTTCAGTTAATTTTCATATTCTGAATTTTTTTATACCATTTAATATGTTTAAATAATTCAATTAGTTTAATTAGGTTTTTTAATCACCTTTTTGCTTTTGAATTTTGTTATTTATATTTCATCAACCTAAAAAATATATAAAAAATATCTTGAGTTTGTTTCAAAATCCTACTTGATGAAAATAATTTTTTTTAATTTTATAAAAATTTCGTGACATGTTTTTTTTAATCAATTGATGAGTTACACCATTTTCTTCACTATTTTAATAGCATTATGAAAATAATTTTTGTTTGATCCTTTCCTCATGTGTTAAAATTTTAGAAAAATTACCTACTGACCTTTAGGCATCAAATTAATTGTCTTTGAGTTTTATTTTTATTTACAACTCATTTTGCTTGTGTTTTCAAATTTTGAAAGTTTTTTTGTTTGATTTTGGTCTTTCTTTTTACTTAAGGCAAAAAAACAATTAACCCACTAATTTTCCTTGCTTCTAAATATAAAATAAAATATTTCATAGGGTTCTGGATTAGTTGAGATCATTTAAATCATTTTTGTTAAATTTTTATGTTTGGTTTCATATTTTATTTAAAATAATTTGTGAAGCTTGTCTAGTTTAAGCATTTTGCTAACTAGTTTTAACATTTGAATTTTAAAACCGTATTTCCTCCTCATTCTAAGGACATTTGACTATGTCTCTGGATTTTAGGAACCCTTAGGGTTATAGGATTAATTTTTTATTATTTTAGAAGTCCTTTTTTCTATTTTTTACTTAATTTTATTTGTTTGTAATGCTTTGTGACTTGTTTGAATCTTATGATCTATATTTGTTTGTTTTTTTTGTGAACTTTTTGAGGCTAATATTTACAATCATGATAGCCCTGGAATCCCTTGATATCTCATGATCTTAGAACAATTTCAATTGATCCATTATAGTCTTTGAAAACATTGACTTTTTGTTGACTTTCTTGATTCTTGATGATAAAGTTTGATATTTTTGAATGTCTTGATGAATCTTGAACTTTGAAATTTAATGTTGATCAAAAAGTCAAAGTTTAACTTTTTGTGTATCAGTTGACTTTTCATCAGTTGATCAAATTTCAATTATCAATCCATTGATCTTGAGAAATGATTTGAGCCATGAAATTAGGTCAACATGTTATATTTGAGTCCTTGAGATCATGCTTCAAGCCATTAGGTCATGTAATAGGTCAAAAGTCAATGATCAGTCATTCTTAGTCAAAACACTAATTTTGACAATTTTGCCCCTTTAATAATTTGAGTGCTTTTCTTGAGGAATTGTGATAAACCCTTGGTTAATTGACAAATATCACTTCAAAATGTTAATGTTGACCAAAAATCATGAAGTTTGACGGTATATTGACCACAGTTGACTTTTTACCCAATACAGCTGATTTTCAATCATTTAAGCAATTGAATGAGCAAATTTGTGATACAAGACTTTAAACTTTGTAAAAGAAATATTGGAGATCTATAACGAACCATGAAAGTTATTTAAGGCATAAAAATTACAATTGTCCTTGAGAAAACCAAAACCCTAATTTGGACCCAATACTTAGGGGGTGAGCTTGTCTGATCAATTCTTGAGAACCCTTGAGCATTTGAGATCTTTTGTGAGAAATGTCTTGAGAAAAGAGAGGGAAAATTTTGGGGTACAATAGCTGCCCATGTTCAATATTCTTAAACCTGAAGAGTTATATTGGCTTGTTTGCTATTCGCGACTTGAAGGTGGAAGATGATTGAACACTAAATTTCCCAGAAATTTGCACTCGCATGTGCACGAAGTAATATTGTTGGTCGATTATACCGAGAATGGGCTTAAAGATTCCATTTGGAGAGTGATGGAATATTGTCAGAGATGGGCTTATAGATGCTATCCAAAGTAATTGTTGAGAGAAATTAGACTAAGTCTATGCTTGTTTTTAATTGGGAGAAGTATCAGAATAAATCTTTGGTCGATTTAATCTGAGTCAGAAAAAGTATCTACTGGAAGAAGTATCAGAATAAATCCTTGGTTGACTTAAACTGAGCCAGAAGATGTTTGTGTTGTCTTTAACTGGAAAAGAATCAGAATAAATCTTTAGTCGATTTAAGCTGAACTAGAAGAAGTACCTACTAGAAAAAGTATCAGAATAAATCTTTGATCGATTTAAACTGAACCAGCAGATGTCTTGTGTCATCTTTAACTTGAAAAGAATCAGAATAAATCTTTGGTCGATTTAAACTGAACTAGAAGAAGTACCTACTAGAAAAAGTATCAGAATAAATCTTTGGTCGATTTAAACTGAACCAACAGATTTCTTGTGTCGTCTGTAACTGGAAAAGAATCAGAATAAATCTTTGGTTGATTTAAATTGAAACAAAAGAAGTATAAACTAGAAAAAGTATCTGAATAAATCTTTGGTCTATTTAAACTGAATCAGTAGATGTCTTGTGTCGTCTTTAACTGGAAAAGAATCATAATAAATCTTTGGTCGATTTAAACTGACCAGAAGAAGTGCCTACTGGAAAAGTATCAGAATAAATCTATGGTCGATTTAAACTGAACCAGCAGATGTCTGTGTTGTCTTTAACTGGAAAAGAATTAGAATAAATCTTTAGTCGATTTAAACTGAACTAGGAAAAGTGTCTATTGGAAAAGTATCATAATAAATCTTTGGTTGATTTAAACTGAACCAGCAGATGTTTGTGTTGTCTTTAACTGGAAAAGAATCAGAATATATCTTTAGTCGATTTAAACTGAACCAGAAAAGTGTTTACTGGAAAAGTATCAAAATAAATCTTTGGTTGATTTAAAATGAACCAACAGATGTCTTGTGTCATCTTTAACTGGAAAAGAATCAGAATAAATCTTTAGTCAATTTAAACTGAACCATAAAAAGTGTCTACTGGAAAAGTATCAGAATAAATATTCGGTCGATTTAAACTGAACCAGTAGATGTCTGTGTTGTCTTTAATTGGAAAAGAATTAGAATAAATCTTTAGTTGATTTAAACTGAACCAGAAAAAGTGTCTACTGGAAAAGTATCAGAATAAATCTTTGGTCGATTTAAACTGAACCAATAGATGTTTGTGTTGTCCTTAACTGGAAAAGAATCAGAATAAATCTTTAGTCGATTTAAATTGAACCAGAAAAAGTGTCTACTGGAAAAGTATCAGAATAAATCTTTGGTCGATTTAAATTGAACCAGCAGATGTCTAAAGGAAGTTTTTGTCATGTAGATAGTTGCCCCGTCCTATTTCGAGAATTGATCTTTATCTGAGCAGAGAGAAAGAAAGGAAGATAGTTTCCCCATCCTGTTTCAGGAGTTAATCTTCAATTTGCTTGTTCTTCACAGATAATTGCCATGTCTTGTTTCAGGAATTAATTTATGGTTGGTTATCAGGATATTTTCCCCGTCTTGTTTCGAGAATTAATCTGGAACTATTTGAAAATTGTTAATGATATTCGTCTCTTGATTGATCTTTCCTGAAAAGGTAAAGAGTTAGTTATATGCAATATCATGATGTATGAAATGCATTGTGTGATGATGTTCTAAAAATAAATGAGATTGTGCTATATGTGTTTCGTGTGCATATGCTATGATGTATGAATGTGAAATGTTGTTGAAGTGTATTTGTGTCTGGAAAAATAAATTCCTGACTGTTGTTGGGGATGAAGAGTATGTGTATCTTCAATCTCGTCTAGAATGCTTCTGTTGGGGATTCCTGGTGACTTGTTTGAGGAAAATCTGCAGGGGATGTATTGATTTGTGTTTGGAAAGTAGAGTTTAGGAATGTTGGTCATCCGTTACTTTATTGGGGAATTTATTTCTTATATACCCTGACTGGGGATAAAAGAGATGGTTAAACTTCTGACTCGTTTGGGGAAGATAATTCTTATATACCCTGACTAGGGATAAAAGAGATGGAAAATCTTCCGACTTGTCTTGGAAGGATAAAGTTAACTAGTATCTGGTCGGATTCCAAGCTTCGTAACAACTTTCTAGGGATAGTGATGACTTTACTGGGGAGAAGAATCTTGTCAGTGAATTGTAGTAGTCTGAGGAATAGACTCAAGCTAGGAAACTTGTGGTCTGTTTTGGGAATAAACTATGTTGGGGAAATAAACCCTTGTTGAAGGAAAAGTGCTCTACTGAGGAAACTAACTCTCTTGGGGAGATTGAATTTTCTAAAGAGAAGAAACTCTGCAGGGTCTCTTTCTTCAGTTTTGGAGGAACAAACTCAGTTAGGGAAGAGAATTTCCATGAATCGTACTGATTGGGACTCCGTGGGGAGATTTAACAGGGAGGAGCTTATACTCATTTATTTGTTAGAGTGATCTGTTGGGGAGATTGTGTGGAATGTACCCTTATTTGTGAAGACTACCCTGTGGGGGATAATTTAATAGAATTGGCTCTAGCGACTTCACTGGGGATAACCTTATGAAAGGGATTCTGTGGGGATTTATGGACAGCTTGAGTGTCATCATGATTCCTAGAGTTTTGGGTAAATGTTTAGTCATGTTCTTATGCATATATTTGTTAACAGTTAATCATGCTCATATGCATATTGTTGTACCCCAAAATTTTCCCTCCCATTTTTTACTCAAGATGTTATCCCAGGGTTTCTTAAATATTCAATTTGGCTCAAAAGTTGATCAAACGGATTTTCTTCCTAGGCAACCAGTCAGCAATTAGGGTTTTGCACTTCTCAAAGGTTTGCCAAATTCATGGCCCAGATAACCGCAAAGGCATTTGTGTGATTTCTATTTGTTATTTTAACTATAATCTTTTGAAGATTGATGTTACTTCTGAGGGCATATTCTGTTTGAATAAGGTGCAAAGTTTAAGATCTTCAAGCAAGTCATGATTGAGGGTTCAATTAATCAATTAGGTTTGAGCTTCTAAACATTTATTTTGTTTAAAAGTGAAAGATACATGATTTATCCTATCATATTATGTTTACTTGAAGTGCAAGTTATCAAGCTAGGATGCTTATTCAAGACATTCAAACCAAGAATTGCAAAATTAAAATAAAAACTCAGAAGTTTTGGACAATAAATTTGCATTGTTACTCAAGCTTTGTTCATTACAGTTTCGTGGGTCTTTTTTTACAAATAATTACAAGTGATTACAAAAATTACAAATGCAAATTTTAAATCTACAACAGAAGTTTGCTTCTTCTTCAAGACTCCTTGCTTCATCCTCAAGAAATTCCCCATTTTCTAGCCTTTGTCTTGCTTGCCATTTATTTGTACATGTGATAGAAGAAAAGAAAAAATTAGCAAGCATCATGGAAAATTCCAAGCAAGAATTAATGGTTAAAATATTTTTTTCATTTCATCATGAGGGTTTATATTTGGAATCAGATTAAGAGGGGTTTATTTTTAATCATGGGTCATTTCTCCCAATTGCAAATCACAAAAGGTTGCATTTTTTTTTGTTCACAAAAAAGAGAAAAGGAAAATTGCTAACATTGCCTGAAACAAGCAGCAAACTGCCAAGCATAGCAAATGAATAAGCAACCAAAAGCCAAGTCAATGCAGCACCAATTAAAGCAAAGGCAGGCTGCTAAGGCAGCAAAATAGAAAACAGCAGTATGAACAAAAACAAGCTGCAAGTAGTACAACAAAGCAATATACACTGTAAACAGTAGCTACACTTAAAGCAGACCAGCAAGAAACTCAAAGCAAACAAAGAGAACAGCAAACTAGCAATGGCTCGCCAAAACCCTATGCCTCATCATTTCCCTAAGAATATAAACCCTTCATAAATGCATCAAAAGCAAAAAATCTTTATCTCACAAAGAGAGGAAACAGGAAAGATATCACTTAGCCAGCAAATGCCAAGACAAGCAGGTTGCTATAAGCAACAGTCCAAGAAGACCTTCTCCAAAAGCCTCCCTATGTTGCCCATAGCAGTCCAAACACCTGTCCAAGTTCTGCACAAAAGCATGTCAACATAAACCATAGCAACTATTCTACAATACAGTCCAAAAAATGCCCAGACTTGCACCAAAATGGAAACAGTCCAAGCTGCACTCAAAAGCCAAAGACTAAAAAAGGGCCAAAACTGTCAAAATTCAAAGTGGTTTTTCCCTCCTATTTTTTTACCCTAATAAAAAAACAAGTTTACTATTTTATAGAGATGAGAACCATCAGATTAAGGGGACAGATACATCACCAAGCAAAATAGAAGCACAGAACGAGCAAAGATATCAAAAACCACCAAAAACTCAGAGCAAGAGGTTTAACAAAATCTTTTGTTCCAAACCAACATAACATAATCAATACCATCTCAAAACCCAACTGAAATATCACAAAAAACATCACAAAGAAACCAGAATAAAATATCATCAAACCATATCCAAACCAACAGAACATGAACAAATCATCTTCAAAACCCAACTGAAATATCACAAAAACATCACAAAGAAACCATAACAAAATATCATCAAACCATCTCCAAACCAACAGAACATGAACAAACCATCTTCAAACCCCAACTAAAACATCACTAAAACATCACAAAAACCAGATATAAAACCAGCAAAAATATCAAAACCACAAAAACTCAGAACAAGAGGTTCAACAAAAATCTTTTGTTTCAAACCAACTGAAGCATCATCAACATCGCCATCCAACCATCATCAAAAAACAGCAAATAACAAAAACACAGAACCAAAAGTCCACTATTCCAAACTTGTCATCAAACCCAACAAATTAGTGGCAAACCAATAAACAACAAGAACCTTAATCCGATAAACAGGGTAATACAAGTTCAGAAGAAGAAAAAGTAACACAATCTCAGAAGGAGAAAGAATTCGCCCACAACACAAAGTCAGAATCGTCTTACCAAAATAACGTCAGGAGGTAAGTAGGGTTATAGATTTGGACCTCACCAAGCGATCTCTTTCTTCTCTTTCTCTCCTTCTTTGGATCTACCGTTGCATGCATAATTATTTTTTCCGTTTTCATCAAACAAAAATTAGGGTTTCCTTTTTCCCCTTTCTAGATTTAGAGCCATCAAGTGGAAATCTGTAGAAATAAGTCAAAATTAGTAACTAGCATTAAGAGAAGATCATAAAAATGTAAGAAAAGTAAGGTTTTGAGACACGCCCCGCCGTCACCGTCGTGAGGCGATTTATGGCGCGACCAAAGGGTCTTCTCTGGTGAAGGCCCCTAGTAAAGGAGAAGAAAGAGGACAGAGGGTTGAAGAGAGAGAAAGAAAGTGCAGTTATGAAACCTGGCTTCATGAGTAAGCATTTTTGTTTTGTTAAACAATAATGCTCCAGTCCAATATGGTGGTGACATTCGTCACCACCTCTTTAGCTGTCCAGAGTGATTCCCCACTTGCCACCCCATGATAGTATGATACGCCTTCATCATCTATCCATTTGATCAGTTATCACACCCTTTCAACGTTGTCTTAGATGCATGCCTTTGGTACACCTCCAGGGAGTTGCTGTACTGGATTAGCCAGAAGCATTTGGGCTTACTAATTTTTGCACCCCCTACTCGTACTTATGTTACAGACCCATTTCTACTTTCTTCTTTATATTTTTTGTTTGTTAATATTTTCTTCTTCATTATTTTTTTATTTCATTTTTTAGCATATGTTTAAGAAATGTAAATATGTTAACATTTGTTTTAAATAATTATTGATTTTAAAATAATTTTTATTTGACATTATTAATTAAGTCCTTAATTAATCTTATCAAATGAAAAGAGTTTTAACCTAAATAATTATTTAATGGTTTGGATTTGTATTGCGTGATTTAAATATTTATTTCTTACTGTCATCCCCATTCATTAATTTGCACCCCCGTTCCTGAAGCTCTAATAACATAGAATTTCAACTTCCACATTTTTACTGTTTACTCAATATTGTATAGTAATCACACGTGTATGACAAGATTCGAAAAACAATCGCTAGATAACCTAATTTCAAAGACAAAATTAACTTGAAACAAACACACTTTTTCACACGCGCACCTCTAGGGTAACCTCGCTCGTTGCCTCGGAAATATAGTCATGTCCCTCTAATATGGGACGTTTTAGCAATGACCCTTCGATAAAAAAAGATCGTAGTCCCTCGATGACCCTTGACGTTGCCTTCGATAAAACGATCTAGTCCCTTACGAAAATTGCTAAAGTGTCTCATAAGTTGCTTTTGATGACTGTAAAATTGACCTACGCTTGTCCCTTCACATCCAACGATGGGGCTTCTTACCAAATTAATGGTAAGATAGCAGCGTTAAAAGAAGGAAGAAAAGAACCTTGAGACCTTTCGAGTAGGTAGATTCGCTCCTAGTTGCTTGCTTGCTCACAACAAAAACATTTTACACCGACACTTTCATCTCAAAATATTTTCAAAAGATAAAACCTTTTGCATACATTCTTATAGAGACGAGAGCCATTGCAAAACAATTTCAAAACACTTTCCAAAAACACAATCCACCAACACATTTTTTAACCATCTTTCAAAACAAAACTTTGTACGCGTTCTTATAGAAATGAGAGCCATTACAAAGAGGTTTTTCAAAACACTTTCAAAACCCACACCACAAGCACACTGTCAAAACAAAAGCAAGTGATCTAAACGAGTAACTAAGAGCCCATGGAAAACCATGGATGAAAAGGGTGTTAATACCTTCCCTTTTCATAATCTACCCCTCGAACTCAAGAAATAATCTCGAAAGGTCTTTCCTATGCTTTTTTACCTTTCCTTTTGGATAAAAGAAAAGTTAGTGGAGACTCTTACTATCCACACAAATGCGATCAAACGTAAACCCTCAAGTCAGTTCTCCCACCGTATCATAGAACTGGTGACTCTGCTGGAGACAAGATATAAAAGTGGGGTTACCTTAGGGTTAGATCACCTTTACTCGCTTTCATTATTTGATTTGTGTGCTTTATATTTAGTTCTTCGTATTGGGTTTTGTTGTACCCCAAAATTTTCCCTCTCATGTTTCCAAAGGTCTTCCCTTACATAGTTAGTCACGAACACTCGCCTAACAAAAATAAAGTTTTTTTGAAGATATACAAAGTGTCTTTCGATTGGCATCTGGGAAAGGCTTCGATTAAGCGTTTGGAACCTTTCGATCAGGTTTGGTTCACCAGTCTTCGATTGGGCATTTGGCACTCTTCGATCAAGCTTTGGTCTGCAGGTCTTCGATTGAGCGATGGACCCTCCTTCGATCAAGTCAATGTCACAATGCTTCGACTATACACTAGCTACTTCAGGCTTACCTTCGACTCACCAGGCAAGAAGCTCATTCGAAGAACATGTAAATGATTCATTCGAAGAAGCACTCAGAAGGTCCATTCGAATGGTACATGAGAAGTCCATTCGAAGGAGGCAACACAAGACCTTTTGATTAGCATGAGCAAAACCTTTCGATTGGCCTGTTAACAGTGTCTTTCGATTGAAGTTTCAATTAGTACCCTTCAATTGGTATATGGATAAATGCCCTTCGAATGGCATTTCAGTGCAGAATTTCCCTGAATAAGAACATCAGAACAAAATGATTTTCGAATGGAATTTCAGTGCAGAGTTTCTCTCAACCTAAGATGCTCTGACAAAGGAAGTTCTGAACACTTCGAATCAGAACTTAGACTCATCACAAGGCTAAGGGCTGGTCGAGGTTGTCTAATAAGGAATAGATTCGAATTGGGACTTTGAAGCAATCGAAACTGGAAAAGAAGGCAAAATCGAAGGGGTAAGTCAGTTTTTGATTTCCATCAAGTTGGAGGCCCAAACAACTCAGAGCAAGCTGGCAGAAACGCATGATTGAATCAAATTTGGCAAGTTTTCATGAAGATCAAATCAAATCTCTCCATCATAATGGACCAAGATTTGATACAAATTTGTTGACCTAATTTCTTTGCCTATATAAACCTGCTGCTCATAAACAAATGACACGGGAAAAAAACCTTGCAGAAAGAGACAAAAAAGACACAGAAACTCTGCAAAAACGGCGCCACAACCCAGAGAAAAAGCCTGATAATCGTGGATCTGAAGTTGCGCTTAGAAACCTTTTCAGGATCAAACAAAGGTTCCAATCGCTTCCTTGGACCTCACTGAAGCAGTACCAATCATTAGCGTGTGCTATCCTGCCCCTAAAACTCACTGTAAGTCTCCCTGAACCTTGCTCTGAACATGCAATCGAAAACATCCATGCTTGCATCTTTTCTTTAAAATATTGACATATTTGTGATTGTTATTTGATTTAGAATGTTTTGGCATTATCCCATTTAATTTTCATGGCTTCTAACCCCATATATAGAACCTAGGGTTCCGGTTCTGGTTTTTTAGGCGTTTATGTCACAGGGAAAATCAATGCAAACCATGGTTACAGGGATGACCAGGAGGAAGAGACGGGTACGTTGGTACTCTTAGATTTTATTTTCATGGCCTAGGAGAGACGTTCGAACGACCCCACGAAACTTCCTACAGAACAAAATCTGCAGGTAAACGAACCAGGCTATTGTGAGGAAGATGATAACGTGGTTGGGCGTGATTGGTTCGTTTGAACCAATTGCGCGTCTTTTTATTTTTTTAGGCCAGGCATAATTATTGTTTGATATAATATTTATGTTCTATTTAACTAACGAATGAAGCAGATGGGGCAAGCGGTTAGCGCGTTGGCATATGAGTATTGGGACCTGGATTCGAATCCCAGGTCCCCCAAAACTTTGTTACGCTTTTTCTTCAGGAACTCAGATACAGCGCTGAAGGCAGGGAACACCATACGTCCTCAGATCTCAATGTACCCAGTGGCTTCGAGCTAGATCCAAAGGCCAGAACCATTGATCCACCATGGATTCAAGTCAATGTAAGCATAGGCAATCTGGAGAGTCAACAAAGGCCAGCGTGCTGAGCCTGAAAAAATGCTGACCAAACTACCCTTCTTCAGGCCCAGCGCCCCCCACAGTTTGCTTTTGTTTTTCTTTTCTTTTCATATTGCTTTTGCTCTTATTATTATCATTAAAAACTAACTAACTAATTAACACACTAACCTTCTTTTTCATAAAAAAAACCAGACAACAAAAATATTAGTCTCACCAATTAATTTTATTAATTAATTTTATAAACAAACTATTAACCAATTAATTTAGTTTTTAATTAGGTATACTCTTAACATTTTTTGCAATAAATAAAAATTGATTTAGAATTAGGGTTTTGACATATTTTTTTACCTTTCTAATTTTATTTTCTTAACTAAAATAAAACTCAAAAATATTTTCTTTTCCTATTAATTAATTCCATTACTAATTTAGCTTTAATTCTTAATTCAAAAAAGACCAAAAATATGCTTTCTTTAAAAAGGGTCAAAACCCTAAAGGACAATCTGATTTAACTTTTCTCGCGCATATTATTTTGATCTGTATATTGTAATTGCTCCGAGGATGTAATAGTTTTAACTTAGGATTTTTTTTATTTACCGTGTTCATTTATTTTTCCGCATTTACTTTCAAGGGTTTGTTTTTGGGGATGTAAATACCCGACGCCTTGTAATAGCTTAGTTTTATTTTCCGCAACCACTAACTGCTAGATGTATGCTAACTAGGCTATGCATGACAAGATCTATCTTAAATTAAAATCAACCGTAGCCCACCATGACATGTAAAGATAACATAACTGAAAATTGACACACTTGCACATGCCACTCCTAGGGTACACCTCACTTGGTTGCCTCGAACGTGGTCATTGAGTATAGGATGTTATAGGGGTCGCCCTCCTGTCTAAAGATCAAAGTTGCCTCGAAACGGTTGCCTCGGATAAAAATGATCTAAGACATTAGGGTTACGGCTAAGGCGTCCTAACGTTGCTTTAGTGACCACACGTCCCTAAAATCGAATTGACCCGAAAACTCCAACGACGATGCTACCTACTCCTTCATAGTGGGATAGCACTGTCTAAAGGGACAATTACACAGTTTAATTCCTTTTGAGTAGGTAGAGGTTCTTAGGTACTTGCTCTTTCAAAACAAAACAAATTTTTCGCACTTACACTTTTCAAACAAAGTTTTCAAAAACACTTCATACACTCTTGAGGACAGAAACAAGAGTTAAATCGAAGTTTTCAAACAAAAACTTTTTTTCAAACCCACAAACACCAAAAAAGCAAAACTTTTTGAAAACATAGTGAGCAAGTACCTAAGAGCCCGTGGATAACCACGGATAGAAAGGGTGCTAACACCTTCCCTTTCTATAATCTACCTCCCGAACCCGAGAAACATCTCGAAAAGGAATTTTTCTGTGCTTTTGTCCTTTCCTTGTTGGATAAAATAAAAGACGGTGACGACTCTTTCTTACCGCGACATTTTGCGAAACGCAAACGCGAACCGGCATTCCAAAACAGTCAGTTCTCATTCCCACCGATCACAGAACTGGCGACTCTGCTGGGGACTTTTATAAGTGAGGTGTACCTTAGGATTAGATCACTTGTGTTTTCAATTGTATGCTTTGTATGCTTTAAATTTTGTGGGCTTGTATCGGAGTTTTATAGATCCTAACCCGGATCTGGGGGTACCCTTTTTTAGGTAAGTAGCAATAAACTGTGAGGGATCTGTCCGGCGTAGACCGACACGGATGAAGCAGTAGCTACGTTGGTGTGACACCTTGGTCTGTACCGATATCCCTTGTGTTGGAACGAGGAGAATATGGGTCTTCTGAGGAGTCATTAAGCACCAACTGACCTTAGAACCTTAAATTGACCAACTTGTCCATAGAACAGTAGCAGTATGCTACACTCATTGAGACTAAACTCTCGCGATGGTTCCGGCTGCAAGAAAAGGTTGCCAAACTGGAATTATGACCGATTGAGGGTAGTCAGTGATATTGAGATCCTCTAGAACCCGATTACTATTTTTAGGACAGGTCTTAACAAACTGAAACTGAAAGAGGGTAATACCTAAAGCTTCATGCCAGCCTGAAATCTAAGGGCTCTTTTGTGTGACTTGTGTGCCTTTACCATGTTTTCCTTTTGTGAATACTTGTGGTGTGCCTTTACCATGACATCATAACATCATAACATTGGATACATCTCGCATAAGGACTAACCCATTTCAAAGACAAGAGGGTTTCATCTTTGCTCTGTTTTGTAGGACCTCATGATGCCCGTGCGTAGGAATACTATCCGGCTCAACTTTGTTCAAGCACCTACTTTGCTTAAAGAGTTGGTTGTCAGGATTCCAGACACTACTTTCTTCATCAGGAGTCATGGTTCTCTTCTCGGTTTAGTCACCTCAAAGTTGGACCAACAAATGATGAGCGTCCTGGTCCAGTTCTATGATCCCCTATACCATTACTTCACCTTTCAAGACTTCCAGTTGGTTCCTACCCTGGAAGAGTTCTCCGAGTTGCTTGGTATCTCTGTTTTGGAGCAGACTCCATTCACTGGTTGGGAAAAGACTCTTAGGCCTGAAGAGATTGCTGCGGCCCTTCACTTGACCAAAGAAGAGGTAATGGCTAACTGGGAGACTAGAAGTGGAGTTAAGGGTTTTTTGGCTAAGTTTCTGGTTGGCAAAGCTAACTGCTTTTGGGATGACTTAGACTTCAAAGCGTACGAGGACATTCTAGCTCTCTTAATCTATGGTCTGGTATTGTTTCCAAATCCTGACACCTTTGTTGATGTTAATTCCATAAGGATCTTCATCTTTCGGAACCATGTACCCACTCTCTTGGGTGACATCCTTCATCAGCTCTATGCCCGTACTGCCCGAAAGCGGGGAACTTTGATGTGTTGTGCTCCTTTATTGTCGAGGTGGTTTATTTCGCACCTCCCTAAGCCCGTACTGAAGAACAAAGAAGGAATGAGTTGGGCTCATAGGATAATGTCTCTTACTAATAATGACATTATTTGGACTCTTAAAGGCTTGGATGAGGTGACTGTCATTGATCGCTGTGGAGAGTATCCCAATGTTCCATTGATCGGAACCCATGGAGGAATCTCTTATAACCCATGTTTAGCTCTCTGTCAGTTTGGAAGAGCTAGAAGAGAAGGGCCTCATGAGATGTTGATACCTCATATCATCTTTGATTTTCAGGGAGATAGCGACGAGTTGTGTCATAGATTCATCAGGGCTTGGGATAGAGTTCACAAATCTTACCCACATGAGTTGGGACCAAAGACTTCTCTGCCAATGGAGTCATATTTCATATGGGTCCGCATCCGTGCCCAGAAGTTAGGTATGTCATACGAAGCTGTCAGACCTATTACTCTTGAAGTTGCTGATAAAGACGGGGTTCCTCTAACTATTCTCCATCCTCATACGCCCAGTGATGTTGGCACACTGAAGAGATCTTGGGCGCAACTGCAGGAAGAACGGGATTCTTATCGGGAGAGGTTCAACGAACAAGAACAGAAGATCCAGAAGCTGACTAAGCAATTGGATAACGAGCGGATCCTGAATGATTATATCCGCACTGAGAAGAAGAGGCCATGGGAACATTGATGGACCTTTGATTGATTTATTTTACGGTTTTATTTACTTTTCAGTATTTCCATTCTTGTAACGCCTAAGGGAAATTTGTTGAACGATTTAAATTCTAAAGTTAAATCTAATAAAGTGTGTTTCCTTTCTTGTCTACAAATTTGAATCCTGATTGTCTTTGAAATCATAAATCATATGCATTTCATCTCATGCACTGCATAAACAGGTACCCTTTTACAGGTTTCTTATCCCCTTCGTTGTTTATTTCAGCAATCATCATGTCTGCTGAACCTTCCACTGAGCAATCTATCAAGGCCCTCCAGGCCCAGAATGCCCAGTTTCAAGAGTTGGTTATGAGCCTAGCTAAGGGTCAGCAGGACCTAAAGACCCTGATTCTGAAAGAGAGGAAGAAGAAGAAGAAAAGGACCGTCCTGTTCAACACTGGACGCAGGTTTGGAAACGGGATGCAAAACGAAGTTGATCTGGCCACCTCATCTGGAGGGAAAGACAGCCCACAAGAAAGGAGGGTCCCTAGCCCTATAGTCTCCGACAACGAGACGGACTATGATGAAGAATAGTATCCTCCTGCTGAGGATAAGTACAAACAGCTGGAAGACCGTTTGAGCGCTATGGAAATACAGAAGGTGCCCGGTCTGGATTTAGGAGATCTAGGTCTATCCTCTAGGGTGGTGATTCCCCATAAGTTTAAGGCGCCTGCCTTTGCCAAGTATGACGGAGCTTCCTGTCCAAAGTTGCACCTCCGATCATATGTGAGGAAGATCCAACCCTACACTGCTGATAAGAATTTATGGATCCATTTCTTTCAAGACAGTCTTTTAGGGACTCAGCTTGAGTGGTTCTATCAACTGGATGGAGCCAGTATCCGTAACTGGGAAGATTTGGCTACTGCGTTCTATAAGCAGTATCAATATAACTCCGACCTCGCTCCTATGCGTACCCAACTCCAGGGTATGTCAATAGGGACGGGTGAAGGATTTAAAGAGTATGCTCAAAAATGGAGAGACCTTGCCGGAAGGGTACAGCCACCTTTAACTGATCGTGAACTTGTTGATATGTTTTTGGGGACCCTGTCTGGTCCATTCTTTAACCATTTGATTGGAAACTCTTCAGCCGGGTTTACAGACCTTATCTTGACTGGTGAGAGGATTGAAGCTGGTATCAAGGCTGGGAAGATACAGAAGGGTGCCTCATCGAGCACCGAGAAGAAACCATTCAAGAAAGAATCCAGCGTTGTCTACGGTTCAAGAAGACAGAATAGACCGGAACACCGCCAAGCTGTCAATGCGGTTGTTATTTCAAAACCTGCTAGTGCTCCTCAGCATCACAACCAACAAAGAGGCGAGAGACCTCGAAGGCAGTTCACTCATCTCAGCATGAACTTGTCTCAGATAGTGCCACAGTTATTGACGACCAATCTGGTGACTCTAAAAGAAGCTCCGAAGATTTCAAACACAACATCCCCAAAGTACAATCCTAACGCCCGCTGCGCTTATCACTCCGACAGCCCGGGGCATAATACGGATGATTGTTGGGCTTTGAAAAATAAGGTTCAGGACCTAATCGATGCAAAGGAGATTGAGTTTGAGGTGCCCGAGAGGCCTAATGTTGTGACTGCTCCCATGCCCAAACATGGAATAAATTCTGTAGAGGAAGACTTGTTTGTAGCCTCTGTGGATGATATTGTTACCCCTCTAATGACCGTCAAGAGGAACCTGTTGCTAGCCAGTTTATTTCTGGGATGCGGTGAAGGTTGCCATCTGTGTTCTGTTTCACCTCATGGTTGCCCATCTTTGAAGTCAGGCATCCAAAACCTGATGGATAATAAGGAAATCCTGTTTGAGAAGATTGTTGTTCCTGCCACCCCTACTGAAGAAGTTTCCATTATTACCATTTTCAACAATTCTCCCAAGGCTCCCTCGAAAAAGCCTGTCAGAATTACGCCTGTTCAGGAGATTGCACCCATAATCATCACTGTTCTGGGGCCCATCCCTTACACCTCTGACAAAGCTGTCCCCTGGCACTATGGGGCAGATGTTTATGTTCTTGGAGTTAAGCAAGAGTTTGATGCTGATACTGGCGTCAGCAACATTACCGGGCCTGCTAAAGTCACCCGCAGGGGTAGACTTTTCTCACCTGACATTGCTCCACCAACTGTCCGAAGACCTGCTATAATTACGCTTGCAAGTGTGCCTAATACCATTTCTGATCAAGTCCTTGTTCCTACCCCTGTCACCGAGTCATCTAACGCTCGGGGCAAAGGGATCACCACTGATATGCCTGCCCAGACGGAGGCGCCAAAGACAATCAATGTTGAAGCTTCCAAACATGAGATGGAAGAGATTCTGAAGATTATTAAGAAGACTGATTATAATGTAGTTGAGCAACTGGGGAAAACCCCATCCAAGATTTCTATGTTATCACTGTTGTTGTGTTCAGAGGCCCATGCCAAGGCTCTGATTACCTTCCTGAAGACGGCCCACGTGCCATAAGAGACGTCAGCTGATCAGTTTACCGATTGTGTGGCCAATTTAACTGCTGATAATGGTTTGGGTTTCTCCGACGCTGATCTGACTGCTAAAGGGAAGAACCATAACGATGCCCTGCATGTCTCCATTGAATGCAGGGGCACTACTCTTGCACATGTGTTGGTTGACACTGGTTCCTCATTGAACGTTTTACCCAAGAAAGCTCTAGACAGGTTGGATTGCAAAGGGTTGGAGCTAAAGCCAAGTAACATTGTTGTTCGTGCCTTTGATGGGTCTAAAAGGATGGTGCATGGTGAAGTCGATATTCCAATTAAAGTTGGTTCTCAGGTCTTCAATTCTACATTCTACGTAATGGACATTCGACCGTCCTATTCTTGTTTGATGGGTCATCCATGGATCCATAAAGCTGGAGTTGTGACCTCCATACTCCATCAGAAGCTGAAGTACCCGGTTAGAGGGAAGATTGTGACAGTACAGGGGGAGGAAGAGTACATGGTCAGCCACCTCAACTCGTTCCGGTACATAGAGATGGATGGGGAGTTCATTGAGACCCCATTTCAACACTTTGAAGAGGTTCCTCAGACACTGGCATCAGTTGAGACTGTGGTTGAAGATTCTCCTTTGAAGATGGCTTCCTTAAAGGATGCCCGGGCTGTTATTGAGAAGGGTGAGTACGCAAACTGGGGCCGACTTCCTGATTTCACTCAGAAGACTAACAAGTTTGGTTTGGGTTTCACTGCAGAAGCTCAAAGGGTTGTTCGTAGTGCAAGGATTGGAAGACCTCCTGTGTTCATCAGCAACTCGGGGGTAAATGCCATTGAAGGTGACGTGGAGGAGTCTGAATTCGACAGCTGGATCTACCCTACGACCAATGGTGGACCAAGAAACTGGACAGCAAAAGACTTCATCCCTATTAATTTTGTTACTCAGTAATGAACTCTTTGTTTTGAATTTGTAACAGACAATATTGTGAAACTTTATGGCCCGGTGTCTTACCCGGGGCACCGTGGCTTCATTTGTGAGGGCTTTTGTGTGCCATTTTCATATATCATTAATAAAAGCATTGGACGTTCTTGAATTTCAAATCTTGCGCTCTTTGTCTTTCTTTATTATATATTGCAAAACAGCTATTTTACACACACTCACATATACAGGTCTCAATCCACTCTGGATCTCACTGGTAACGACTCTGCTACTGCCAGTTATGACTTCGAAAATCCGATCAACTTAGCCGAAGACGAAGGTGAAGATGATTGCGTAGTGCTGGGTGAACTTGCAAGACTGCTACTCCAGAAAGAGAGGGTCATTCATCCACATGAAGGGCTAGTAGAAACAGTGAATCTGGGTGTTGAGACAGACAAAAAGGAAGTCAAGATCGGTGCAAATCTGGAGCTTAGTGTGAAACTGCGGTTGACCCAGATGTTGCATGACTACGTGGAAATCTTTTCCTGGTCTTACAAAGATATGCCTGGATTGGATACTGACATTGTGGTCCATCGCCTGCCTACCAAGGAAGACTGCCCTCCCGTAAAACAGAAGGTTCGCCGTATGCGCCCGGAGATGTCCGAGAAAATCAAGGCTGAGGTTATGAAACAATTTGACGTCGGGTTTCTAGCAGTGACTTCTTACCCTCAGTGGGTCGCCAATGTGGTTCCAGTGCCAAAGAAAGATGGTAAGGTCCGAATGTGTGTTGACTACAGGGATTTGAACAGGGCAAGCCCCAAGGATGACTTCCCTCTACCTCACATCGACGTTCTGGTTGACAATACTGCCCAACACAAGGTCTTCTCCTTTATGGACGGTTTCTCCGGTTATAATCAGATCAAGATGGCTCCTGAAGACATGGAGAAGACCACTTTTGTTACTCTGTGGGGTACCTTTTGTTACAAGGTCATGCCTTTTGGGTTGAAAAATGCTGGGGCAACATATCAGCATGCCATGGTTGCTTTGTTTCATGACATGATCCATCATGAGATTGAAGTATACGTCGACGATATGATTGCAAGGTCCCAAACTGAGGAGGAACACCTTGACCATTTACAGAAGTTGTTTGGCCGTTTGAAGTTGTACAAATTGAGGTTGAACCCGAACAAGTGCATCTTCGGGGTGAGGTCCGGTAAATTGCTAGGGTTCGTCGTGAGCGACAAAGGTATTCAAGTGGACCCTGCCAAGGTGAAAGCTATACAAGAGATGCCAGCTCCCAAGACAGAGAAAGAGGTCAGAGGCTTCCTAGGACGTCTGAACTACATTGCCTGATTCATCTTGCACCTAACTGCTACTTGTGAGCCAATCTTCAAGCTACTGAAGAAAGATCAAGTGGTACGTTGGAACGATGAATGCCAGGCCGCTTTCGAAAGAATCATGGAGTATCTCCAGGAGCCACTTATTCTTATGCCACCAGTTGAAGGGAGACCTTTGATTTTATATTTGACAGTACTTGACAACTCAATGGGGTGCGTGCTGGGGCAGCATGACGAGTCTGGCCGAAAAGAGCATGCTATTTATTACCTTAGTAAAAAGTTTACCGACTGTGAGACCCGATACTCACTACTTGAGAAAACTTGTTGCGCTTTGGCATGGGCTGCTCGCCGGCTGAGACAGTATATGCTGACTCACACTACTCTATTGATTTCAAAGATGGATCCAATCAAGTATATCTTCGAAAAGCCTGCCTTGTCCGGAAGAATAGCAAGATGGCAGATGATCTTGACTGAGTATGACATCCAATACACGACTCAAAAAGCGATCAAGGGAAGTGTGTTGGCAGACCATTTGGCACATAAGGCAGTGGATGATTACCAGTCTATGAACTTTGAATTTCCATACGAGAATATCATGGTAGTGACTGATTGTGAACCACATGGACCGGATGAAGGACATGAGGAAGGATCCCGATGGTCTATGCATTTTGATGGAGCTTCAAACGCTTTAGGTAATGGCATTGGCGTTATGATCATATCTCCTAAAGGCTCTCATACTCCGCTCACCGCCCGACTGTGTTTCAACTGCACCAACAATATGGCGGAGTATGAAGCATGCATTATGGGTCTTCGAGCTGTAATTGACCTAAGGATTAAGTTTCTGAGTGTCTTCGGATATTCCGCTCTCGTGATCAGTCAGATCAAAGGCGAGTGGAATACGAAACACCCAAATCTTATTCCTTACAAGGAGTATGTGTTGACGTTGCTTCCCCACTTCGAGGAGATAACCTTTGAACATTTCCCAAGAGAGGAGAATCAGTTGGCGGACGCGTTAGCTACGATGTCTTCTATGTTCAAAGTCAAGTGGGACAACGAGGCTCCCCGGATCATTATTTAGAAATTGGATGAACCTGCACATTGCTGTGATCTTGAGATCAAAGAGGTAACAGAAAAGCCTTGGTATCATGAAGTGAAGAGGTACCTTGAAGCTCAAGAATACCCCGAGGGTGCATCTGTTAATGACAAGAAGTTTCTGAGAAGGTTCGCGGCAAAGTTCTTCATTAGCAATGACGTTCTTTACAAACGTAACCACGATTCAACCTTACTGTGTTGTGTGGATAAGATGGAAGCAGAAAGGATCATGGCAGAGCTGCATGAAGGTACTTTCGGAACTCATTCCAGTGGACACACCATGACAAAGAAAATTCTTTGGGCAGGATATTATTGGTCCACAATGGAAGCCGACTGTTATCAGCATTCTCGGACATGTCACAAGTGCCAGGTCTATGCTGATAAGGTGCACATTCCTCCAGTTCCTATGAACGTCTTGACAGCACCTTAGCCTTTCGCAATGTGGGGGATTGATATGATCGGCGAGATCAGACCTACGGCATCCAACGGGCATTGTTTCATCCTGGTAGCGATTGATTACTTTACGAAGTGGGTTGAAGCAGCTTCCTTTGCTACGGTAACCAAGAACGTCGTGGCACGGTTCATTCGGTACAACCTGATCTGTCGATACGGCGTACCAGAGAGGATCATTACGGATAATGGTACCAATCTTAACAACAAGATGATCACTGAGCTCTGCGAGCAATTCAAAATACAGCACCATAACTCTTCTCCCTACCAGCCGAAGATGAATGGGGCTGTCGAAGCGGAAAATAAGAACATTAAGAAGATTGTGCAGAAGACGACAGTGACCTACAAAGACTGGCACGAGATGTTACCATTTGCTCTTCATGGGTACCGTACCTCAGCACAGACGTCAACAGGGGCAACACCCTTTTCCTTGGTTTACGGCATGGAGGCAGTCTTGCCCATTGAAGTTCAGATACCCTCTCTTCGGATCATGAAAGATGCAGGCTTGAGCGAAGACGACTAGATCCAGACCCGACTTGATCAACTGAACCTAATCGACAAAAAGAGACTCACTGTTATTTGTCATGGTCAGACGTACCAAAAACAGATGATTAAGGCATTTAACAAGAAATTCAGACGGCAAGAGTATCAAGTTGGGAACCTGGTAATCAAGCGCATTATTCTACCTCAAGGTGATCCCAGGGGCAAATGGACCCCTACTTACGAAGGGCCATTTGTGGTTAAGAATATCTTCTCAGGAGGAGCGATGATTCTAACCACCATGGATGGTGACGACCTTCCTCACCTCGTCAATGCAGACATAGTGAAAAGATACTACGCATAATCAAAGACCCGCTAGGTCGACTGGCCTAGGCAAAAATAAGGGCTTCCCGACGAACAAAAAGGGTTCGGGCAAAAATAAGGGATGAACATATAAAAAAATTTGTACACCCGGCAAGTCGAAAACCTGAAAAGGCGGCTTGGGCAAAAATAGGTATCCCGGTGGACTGAAAACCCGAAAGGGCGGTCCAAGCAAAAGTTAGGGATAAGCGTAACACTATGTCTCAATGGATCACCCTGCATCCAGACTTTGGTATCAACTATCAGGCTCGGACGGCACCAATCAATCATATTCATCTTCAACTAAGCAGCAAAGTGATGAGATGCTTGAAGATATAAAAGCAATAGCAGAGTTGGAACCCAGTGGGATTATTCACATAGCTGTTTTGTTTCTTTTTACAAATTGTATAAATCCTATTTGTTCGGCGTGTTCTCTTACTAGGACGTCAGCCTCTTGTACAAAAGCGCCTATTTACAGGCAAACTTCAAAATCAATACAAATTCATTTTCAGACAAATTTCAAATTGTTTTTCCTTTATCTGTTTGGTTTTGCAAAGAACGTCCAATGTTCATTTTTTATATATGCATTTGACATTAAGTGCTGCTCATAAATATTTACATGCGAAACAAAGGACTAATTACGGGTGATATCAGAAGTAGGGGCAATAAGAATTGTCTGAGAAGTCTAGTTGATCTATCCACCAAGGTACCAAGCTAAGTTCAGCTGAAGAATGTGACCCAGATACCTTCACTCCCCGCAGAGTAAGACAGTAATGATAGCTCTCTCAAACTGAGACTTGCAACTATGAACGAATCAGCCATACTCTCCCCCAAGCAGAGTTGGTCTACCCTCAGCCTTAAAAAGATTGGGTATCCCCAGAAGGCCTCAATATCCCCCAGCGGAGTATAAGGATATTCCCCAGCAAGCATAAGAGTATCCCTGGCAGCCTTAATATTCCTCAACGGAATATAAGAATGTTCCCCGGCAGAATGTAAGGTACCCCCAGTGGAGCCATTTCCCCAGCGCAGTCTAAAAAAGGTTTCCCCAATGGAGCTGAATCATCTTCCCCAGTAGGTTCTGGAAGCTTGTCCCTTGCAGAACACAACTAAGTCTCCCCAGCTAAGTTCAGAAGTTATCCTCACAAGAGTCTAACCAGGTTATCCTCAACAAGTTGCAACTGAAATATCATCCCCAGCGAAGTTCTTTCTATCCCCAGCGGAGTTCATCATCAAGATCCCCAATAGAACCTATCAACGGAATCCCCAATGGAGTTTATCACTAAAATCTCAGCGAAGTATCTCTTCCCCACAGAATAATCCCCCGCAGAGTAATCTCTTCACCATGTTTATTCCCCAACGGAGTTATTTTCTCCTACAGGTTTATTCTTGCAATCATCTTCGTGCATCATCCCCAGTGGAAACAAAGAAGTCAACCATAATCTTCAACAGCAGCCCAGGATTTAACAAACTCCCCAGCATTTGTCAAGGATTTATTTTCCCATACAAAAATACATTCATAAACATTTCACATGTCATACCTCCTATTTACCTACATGATAAAGTGCATACGACACAACCTCATTTATTTCTGAGAACATCATGACATCATGCATTTCATACATCATGACATTGCATACAACTAACGTTTTACCTTTTTCAGGAAAAGGTCGAACAAAAGAAGGCCACCACCAACCTTCTTAAGTTCCAGATTAATACCTGTAACAAGCCAGGAAAATATCTGTGGACGGATGATTGTAGATCAATACCTGTAACAAGCCAAGAAAGTTATCTACATGAAGAGATTGAATATCAATACATGTAACAAGCCAGGAAGACCATCTTTCTTTCTCAGGTCAGAGATTAATACCTGAAACCAGCCAGGACAACTATCTCATCGGCTAACCTTCTTAAGTTCCAGATTAATACTTGTAACAAGCCAGGAAAATATCTGTGGACGATTGATTGTAGATTAATACCTAAAACCAGCCAGGACAACTATCTCATCGGCCAACCTTCTTAAGTTCCAGATTAATACCTGTAACAAGCCAGGAAAATATCTGTGGACGACTGATTATAGATCAATACCTGTAACAAGCCAGGAAAGTTATCTACATGAAGAGATTGAAGTCAATACCTGTAACAAGCCAGGAAGACCATCTTTCTTTCTCAGGTCAGAGATTAATACTTGAAACCAGCCAGGACAGTTATCTCCTCGACCAACCTCTTCAAGTCCTAGTTGAATACCTGTAGCAAGCCAGGAAAACTATCTGTGGACGACTGATATCTGTAACAAGCCAGGAAAACCATTTACACAAAGAGATTGAAGATTAACACCTATAACAAGCCAGGAAGACCATCTTTCTTTCTCAGGTATGCAAGTTCTCGCTAAGGAATCTCTTATGCGATCGACACTCCTGCAGATGGCATCTATAATCCCATCCTCCTACCAACAGTCTCCAAATGGCATCTGTAAGCCCATTCCCGACGTCACAATGCTGATACTACACCATGCGAGTGCAAATTTCTGGGCACTCTAGTGTTCAATTATCTTCCACCTTCGGATCACGAAAGGCTCGAAAGCCAATCTGTATCCTCACATTTAAGAAAATTGAATAGGGGCAACTGTTGTACCCCAAAATTTGCCCTCTCATGTTTCCAAAGGTCTTCCCTTACATAGTTAGTCACGAACACTCGCCTAACGAAAATAAAGTTTTTTTGAAGATATACAAAGTGTCTTTCGATTGGCATCTGGGAAAAGGCTTCGATTAAGCGTTTGGAACCTTTCGATCAGGTTTAGTTCACCAGTCTTCGATTGGGCATTTGGCACTCTTCGATCAAGCTTTGGTCTGCAGGTCTTCGATTGAGCGCTGGACCCTCCTTCGATCAAGTCAATGTCACAATGCTTCGACTATGCACTAGCTACTTCAGGCTTACCTTCGACCCACCAGGCAAGAAGCTCATTCGAAGAACATGTAAATGATTCATTCGAAGAAGCACTCAGAAGGCCCATTCGAACGGTACATGAGAAGTCCATTCGAAGGAGGCAACACAAGACCTTTCGATTAGCATGAGCAAAACCTTTCGATTGGCCTGTTAACAGTGTCTTTCGATTGAAGTTTCAATTAGTACCCTTCAATTGGTATATGGACAAATGCCCTTCGAATGGCATTTCAGTGCAGAATTTCCCTGAATAAGAACATCGGAACGAAATGATTTTCGAATGGCATTTCAGTGCAGAGTTTCTCTCAACCTAAGATGCTCTGACAAAGGAAGTTCTGAACACTTCGAATCAGAACTTAGACTCATCACAAGGCCAAGGGCTGGTCAAGGTTGTCTAATAAGGAATATATTCGAATTGAGACTTTGAAGCAATCGAAACTGGCAAAGAAGGCAAAATCGAAGGGGTAAGTCAGTTTTTGATTTCCATCAAGTTGGAGGCCCAAACAACTCAGAGCAAGCTGGCAGAAACGCATGATTGAATCAAATTTGGCAAGTTTTCATGAAGATCAAATCAAATCTCTCCATCATAATGGACCAATATTTGATACACATTTGTTGAACTAATTTCTTTGCCTATATAAACCTGCTGCTCATAAACAAATGACACTAAAAAAAACCCTTGCAGAAAGACACAAAAAAGACACAGAAACTCTGCAAAAACGGCACCACAACCCTGAGAAAAAGCCTGATAATCGTGGATCTGAAGTTGCGCTTAAAAACCTTTTCAGGATCAAACAAAGGTTCCAATCGCTTCCTTGGACCTCACTGAAGCAGTACCAATCATTAGCGTGTGCTATCCTGCCCCTAAAACTCATTGTAAGTCTCCCTGAACCTTGCTCTGAACATGCAATCGAAAACATACATGCTTGCATCTTTTCTTTAAAATATTGACATATTTGTGATTGTTATTTGATTTAGAATGTGTTGGCATTATCCCATTTAATTTTCATGGCTTCTAACCCCATATATAGAACCTAGGGTTCCGGTTCTGGTTTTTTAGGCGTTTATGTCACAGGGAAAATCAATTCAAACCATGGTTACAGGGATGACCAGGAGGAAGATACGAGTACGTTGGTACTCTTAGATTTTATTTTCATGGCCTAAGAGAGACGTTCGAACGACCCCACGAAACTTCCTGCAGAACAAAATCTGCAGGTAAACGAACCAGGCTATTGTGAGGAAGATGATAACATGGCTGGGCGTGATTGGTTCGTTTGAACCAATTGCGCGTCTTTTTATTTTTTTAGGCAGGCATAATTATTGTTTGATATAATATTTATGTTCTATTTAACTAACGAATGAAGCAGATGGGGCGAGCGGTTAGCGCGTTGAGATATGAGTATTGGGACATGGATTCGAATCCCAGGTCCCCCAAAACTTTGTTACGCTTTTTCTTCAGGAACTCAGATGCAGCGCTGAAGGCAGGGAACACCATACGTCCTTAGATCTCAACGTACCCAGTGGCTTAGAGCTAGATCCAAAGGCCAGAACCATTGATCCACCATGGATTCAAGTCAATGCAAGCATAGGCAATCTGGAGAGTCAACAAAGGCCAGCGTGCTGAGCCTGAAAAAATGCTGACCAAACTTCCCTCCTTCAGGCCCAGCGCCCCCCACAGTTTGCTTTTGTTTTTCTTTTCTTTTCATATTGCTTTTGCTCTTATTATTATCATTAAAAACTAACTAACTAATTAACACACTAACCTTCTTTTTCATAAAAAAAACCAGACAACAAAAATATTAGTCTCACCAATTAATTTTATTAATTAATTTTATAAACAAACTATTAACCAATTAATTTAGTTTTTAATTTGGTATAATCTTAACATTTTTTGCAATAAATAAAAATTGATTTAGAATTAGGGTTTTGACATATTTTTTTACCTTTCTAATTTTATTTTCTTAACTAAAATAAAACTCAAAAATATTTTCTTTTTCTATTAATTAATTCCATTACTAATTTAACTTTAATTCTTAATTCAAAAAAGACCAAAAATATGCTTTCTTTAAAAAGGGTCAAAACCCTAAAGGACAATCTGATTTAACTTTTCTCGCGCATATTATTTTGATCTATATATTGTAATTGCTCCGAGGATGTAATAGTTTTAACTTAGGATTTTTTTTATTTACCGCATTCATTTATTTTTCCGCATTTACTTTCAAGGGTTTGTTTTTGGCGATGTAAATACCCGATGCCTTGTAATAGCTTAGTTTTATTTTCCGCAACCACTAACTGCTAGATGTATGCTAACTAGGATATGCATGACAAGATCTATCTTAAATTAAAATCAACTGTAGCCCACCATGACATGTAAAGATAACATCACTGAAAATTGACACACTTGCACATGCCACTCTTAGGGTACACCTCACTTGGTTGCCTCGAACGTGGTCATTGAGTATAGGATGTTTTAGGGGTCGCCCTCCTGTCTAAAGATCAAAGTTGCCTCGAAACAGTTGCCTCGGATAAAAATGATCTAAGACATTAGGGTTACCGCTAAGGCATCCTAACGTTGCTTTAGTGACCACACGTCCCTAAAATCGAATTGACCCGAAAACTCCAACGACGATGCTACCTACTCCTTCATAGTGGGATAGCACTGTCTAAAGGGACATTTACACATTTTAATTCCTTTTGAGTAGGTAGAGGTTCTTAGGTACTTGCTCTTTCAAAACAAAACAAATTTTTCGCACTTACACTTTTCAAACAAAGTTTTCAAAAACACTTCATACACTCTTGAGGACAGAAACAAGAGTTAAATCGAAGTTTTCAAACAATAACTTTTTTTCAAACCCACAAACACCAGAAAAGAAAAACTTTTTGAAAACATAGTGAGCAAGTACCTAAGAGCCCGTGGATAACCACGAATAGAAAGGGTGCTAACACCTTCCCTTTCTATAATCTACCTCCCGAACCCGAGAAACATCTCGAAAAGGAATTTTTCTGTGCTTTTATCCTTTCCTTGTTGGATAAAATAAAAGACGGTGGCGACTCTTGCTTACCGCGACATTTTGCGAAACGCAAACGCGAACCGGCATTCCAAAACAGTCAGTTCTCATTCCCACTGATCACAGGTTTGCTTTGATCCTCTACCCGAATTTGGGACACCTTTTTAGGTAAATAACAATAGATTGTGGAGACTGTACGGCGTAGAACGATATGGTTGAAACAATGGCTATGTTAGTGTGACGCATTTGTGGGTACCGGTATCCCTCTTGGTGAATTGAGGAGAATATGGGGCTGCTGAGTGGTGTCATGAAGCACTGAGTGACTTTAGAACCCTAATTGAACAAACTTGGCCATTAGGGCATAGTGAGATAGCCGATTTCGGTGTAGAGCTGAAAATTGGTTGATACTCGATACTATACTCATTGAGGCTAGACTTTTGGGATATCTCGGTCGCAATAAAAGATTGTTGTGCTGAGACAATACCTAAGAGAAAGGTCGATGATATTGAGATCCTTTAGAACCCGATCACTTTTGCTAGGACAAGTTGAGCCAACCAAACTTTAAGAGGGTACTTACCTACAAAACTCATGCAAGCCTAAAACATAGGGACTTGTTTGTTGTGTGTGTATATATTTACTTGTACATAAACATCATAAACATCATGAACATCATACGCATGCTCACTAACCATTTCAAGGATTTAGAAATTTATCTTTGTTTTTGTTTTGTAGGATATGAACTCTCTCCTAAGAAACACCATCCGAATCAGCTTTGTAAAAGCACATCCTCAACTTCAAGAGCTAGCCTCAAGAGTGCCCGAGGATTCTCCTTTTACCAATAAATATGGTCGAATCTTCAACTTGACTACATCCAACTTCCAATAAGAGAAGATGTGTGTACTATTTCAATTCTTTGATCCCTTACATCATTGTTTCACATTCTCGGACTATCAATTGGTACCTACACTAGAAGAGTTCTCTCTACTCTTAGGGGTGCCTGTGCTTGATCAAATACCATTCACCGGTCTATAAAGGATTTCAAAATCTGAAGTCATCGCCGAAGCTTTGCATATGAAGAGGGCCGACATCATAGCCAATTGGGAGACAAGAAGCGGGGTTAAAAGCTTTCTAGCTAAGTTTCTATTGGAAAAGGCTCATTCATTCTGGGATGACATGGATTTCCAAGCTTTTGAAGACGTCCTAGCTCTTCTCATTTATGGTTTGGTTTTGTTTCCCAATTCGGACCAATTCATAGATGTTAACGCCATCAAAATCTTTCTCTCTCTCAATCCTATACCTACCTTACTAGGAGACATCTTGCACTGCCTTCATACCCGCACCATGAAGAAAAGAAGTACTCTTTTGTGTTGTATCCCCCTACTCGCTAAGTGGTTCACTTCACACCTGCCTCAGTCAGCATTGAAGAACGAGCAAAGATTAACATGGTCCCAAAGGATGATGTCTCTCACCCACTCTGATATTCGTTGGTGTTCGAGATCTTTGGAAGATGTCTCTATCATTGACCGCTGCGGGGAGTTCCCTAACGTACCTCTGCTTGGTATTATAGGAGGTATCACCTACAACCCATGCTTAGCTCTTCGACAGATTGGGTATGCCCAAAGAGACAGCCCTCACGAGATGCTCATCCAAGGTGTGGTGTTCGACTACGACAAAGAAGACCAAGGTTACCGCCAGAGGTTTACACGTGCTTGGGGAATGGTGAACAAGGTGGACAGTAGGACTTTGGGACATAAAAACTCTATCCCTCTCGAGCCTTACCTTAGGTGGGTACGGGCTCGCGCCCAGAGTCTCTTGATGCCTTACCCCTCCATCCTTCCTGTCATTATGGAGCTTGTTGTTGAGGGAGACGTCCCATACACCGTCCTTCACCCCGACATGCCCACCTCTCTCGAAGACTTGCAGAAAGCCTGGGTTCAGTTGAAGGAAGAGTAAGACACCTTCGAAGCCCAGTATTACGCCAGTGAGAAGAAGGTTATGGAGCTCACCAAACTGCTTCATGAAGAGAAAAACCTGAATGCCTACATTGCTCCAAAGAGGATGCGTTCAGTCTTTTTGTCTTAGGAGTTTAGTTGTATTTTGTTTCTTTCATTGTAAGCCCAAGGAGGCATGATGTATTCAAAACTTGGTCTTATTAATATAACGTGCATTCTTTTTGGTTTGAACAAATTTAAATCTTTGAATTTCCTTGAAATCATCGGCATATTGCATCTTCATTCATCATAACATCATACAGGTTTCTCATAACAGGTCACCTTATCCTTCTACTGTTTATTTCAGTGAGATGGATGTTGAACAGACTGTGAAAGATCTTCAAGCACAAAATGCCCAGTTTCAACAAATGCTCTTGGCTCTAACAAAAGGACAAGAGGAGCTGAAGACTTTGCTGGCCAAAGAGAAGAAGAAGAAAGCGAAGAAACCTCTACCTAATGTTAGCATGCATAGTTTGCAGTAAAGCCCGGTTTCTCATGATTTCTAGAAAGGAAGTAAAGAAATGCGATAAAGTGCGGAAATGAGGGATAAATTAAGGTCACGATGATACTGAACGGAGAAAGTCCGTTGCCTCTTCAAAACCATGCAAGCCATAAGAAAACTCTACCAAAACCTGCTCCGCATGAGTGATCAAATAATTAATCTCCAAGCATTCCCCATCGCGAAAGTTGCAACAATACTATCACAAAATCTTAACAAATGGATATCAATCTGTAGCAAAGTGTATCAAAACAAAGAAACCCGACGATCTTCACGAAAGAATAAACCTAACGAAGAAAGTCCATGCTTCTTCATAGTCACGCAATCAAAGATAAAACTCTACCGAAAGCATCATTGAATTTCCTTGACAAATATTGCATTCTCAGTTTGAATAGAAATCCACCTCCTTTATTCCATAATGTCTCAAAAATTGATGCTAAAAAAACTACCAAAAAGTCATGTAAAAATTAGCAACAAAAGTAGGAAAACTCAAGAATTTATCGAAAAAAACAATTAAAATCTATATGTCTAAAAAAAATACTGTTATTTATGTTTCATCATTTCTTATATTATTTATTATTTTTTTATTATTTTTATTAACAAAATTATGACAAGAAAATCAAAAGAAACTTAAATAAATACTAAAGCAGAGGGGGTGCAAATTTGATCAGGATGGGTGGAAGCATTGGAGTCTAGGCGTAAGCCATTAGATTTGAGTCCATGAGGTCCTTTCTTCTCACCAATTCTTTAATTGTGCCAAAAATTGTTGGGCTTGAGGAAATGCCACACGTTAAGGCCCAGTGATTCCAGTCCACCAATTCAATTCAACAAGCAACTTGTTAATTCAAATAAACTTATAATTAAAATTAACATGATTATAAAACAAATTAAAAAAGTACAATGGAAAAACGGGTTTGGATGCAATTAGGGTTAGACGTGTTATCCCTTTCTTATCTTTTGAAAAAAATGTCGATGGCTTCTTCTTCACAGACTCAGCGGCACGGTGAACTACGACCTTCCACCGCGTCTGCTCCATCAATGAAATCAACGCCATCGCCGCACCTTGACCTCCTCTCTTTTAATCACTCATCAATACACCGCAGTGACTTCGTTATTTCCTCTTCTTTTCGGTTTCTCTCTACTTCGTCATTTCCGACTGGCCAATGCTTGTATATTCGTCTCAGTTTCCACTTCTTCTCTGATTTATCTTTGTTTCGAAATCGCTTCGGTTCTAATAGCACCAACAGACCTTCAACAGCGACGACAATCAAAGAAACCCGGAGTTAGCCGCAAAATCTAGGTGATGATAACCTTTTCCTTTTACTCTCTACACGAGCTCCTTCTTCGTATTCACTCTTACGCTCTTTTCCGTTTTCCTTTGCAAATTTTTGTGTTCGTATTTTTGAATTTTTTCATTTATGTTGCTACTATCGAGGTAATTTGACGCAGCGACGCAGTATTGTAACGAAGGAAATCGTTGTTGGCATCGTTGATATTATAGTGATGAGGTTGTTGCAATTTCTCTGTGTTGTTGATGATATCGTAGAATGATCTTCAAGAGGAAGATGGAAGATGATAAAAGAGAGCAAAGTGAGGATGAAGGTGAGAGTTGGTTGTGATGGAGGATCCAAGAGAGAGAATCTGAGAGGGTTGAAGTTTGTTATAGATGTAACCAATTTGTTACTGTTTTCTGGTAGTTGAAGATGAGGAAGAAAAGGGAAAGTGGGGAAGTCAATTGAGAGAAGGATGACGATGATGGTTTTTCTTGTGTGATTATCCACAGAGTGAAGAATGAAAATGATTGAAAGGTATGAACCTGATTTATATTCTATTAGGAACCTGTTAGAGATTCAATCTGAATTTTTTTCCTCTTTCTTTTCTCTCAATTTCTGGTATATGTTTTCGATTGAAACAGTTGTTGTTGTTGTGAAATATGCAGATTTGTTAATGAAGGTGACGGGTGGTGAAGGTGGTGAAGAAATTCTAAGGATTTTTATGGTGATTGTTGTAAGTTGGAGCTAGAAGATGAAAGTTGCAGTTTATGTGGAGATATTGAAGGGGATTCAAGAAGGAAGGTTATGGACGCTAAAGAATGAAGTCAAGATTCAAGGGAGATTCTCAAGAGAACGATGGTTGAAGGAATAGGAAGGGAGAGTGAGTGGAGGTTGAAAGAAGGTTGAAGCTGATAATTATATAGTTTCAGAGAGAACCAGAAGGTGAGCTTTCTGATTTTTCTCTGTAGTTTTTTCTGGTTTAATTCTGTTAATGAATCCCTCCCTCTGCAATCTCTAAATTTCTATTATATAGAGGAAGTTGTGAATGAAAACGGTTATGAAGTTGGTTACAGCTTGAGAGCTTTTTCATTGGATTGAGGGAGTTTGTTATCTGATCAACGGTGGGATTTGATGTCAGTTATAGTGTGAAGAAAGTTCTGTTAGAGACTTTTTTGATAGTGAAAATCGGTTAAGTAGTTAGTGTTGTACCCCAAAATTTTCCCTCTCATATTTCTCAAGACATTGCAAGAAAAATCTATAAGTTGCTAAATTAGGGTTTTGTAGGAAAAGTCAACTCAACTTTGACCAAGCATAACTTTCTCATACTTTATGAGAAATGACTCATCCAAAGCTCATTTTGAAGAGGATGCAATTTCCTACAATCCATCTTCATACCCCAAGATCAAAAAATGCACTCACGAGAAGTTATAAATTTGGACATTATAGGTCATTTTTGAAAGTCAACAAAAACACATTTTTTCCAAAGCTTATAACTTGAGCATGGAATATCAAAATAAGATGAGACCAAAATAGTTGGTTAGGGGACATTGCAAGCTTTCTAAAAAGTCCAAAAACACCTCCAAAAGTTCAAAATTGAAGAAGTTATGCATTATTGAAGTTGGACATTTTTGCAAAATTGCCAAAAGTCAACTATCCTCAAAACTTCAAATTTTGTCAAATGGGCCCATTCTTTTCTACTTGATTTGAGCTTGCATCATTGTCCACGTGTCCTAGCTTCAGCCATGAGCCCATATCTTATTTTTATTATTTTATTTGATTTTTTATTGAATTTATTCACTTTAAATCAAATTAAATCATATAAAATCCAAAGCTTTGATTACCTAAGATTTTTTGGTTGTTTCGGGTTGTAATTATCATCAATATCATCATCAAACTCGAATCTCACAATATCATGTGCAAAAAGATTGAAAATTGACAAATTTGGAAAGTTATAAAGAGTGAATCAAATCAAATCCCAATGCATTGATTTAGAGAGATTCAATCCAAAATTGTTACCCTAATACATTCCATACTACATAAACAAGCCAGAGGAATCGAAATAAGGGTTAGAGGCTACAGAAAAAGGCAATACAAAACTTGAAAAATATATTTAAAAAAACTTGGAATCGAATTGATAGCTAGAGGTGTTTTCAGAAGCCAAGGCCTATCCCAATCGCTTCCTGGATGTTCACTGAAGCTAAACCAATCCAAAGCACGCTTCCTCACACAACACAACGCGCTATAAGTATCACGATAACCCGCTCTGTTCATAAAATAATAAACCTTCCTTCTTGCATCATTTGAACAAATTATTGGCATATTTATAATCCTTACAACATTTCCAAGCTTTTGGCAATAATCAATTTGGTTTATAGGCGTTGTAACCCCAAAACACCATAGCTAGGGTTGCATTTTTGTTTTTAGGGATTCTTGTTTCAGGTGTAATTGGTCCATATAATGGGCATAGTTGCACTCAGGAGAAGGAGACGAATCGAACCATGCCCTTGAAGGTCATTTTTATTGCCAGGAATTGATTTTTGGAATGAGTTACGTTTTTAGCTGCGAATTCAAATCCGCATGTAAAATTACAATAGTGGAAGGACAGGGACGAAGAGCTGGCATTCACTCATTGGCCCATTCAAATGTTTTTCGCGCGTTTTTTTTTTTTGATCAATAAGCGTTGTTTTGTGTTATTATTATTATTTTGTATATTATTAACAAACGAAGCAAAACAGCGTAGTGGCAAGCGTGCGTTCCAATCACCATCAGGACCTGGGTTCGAATCCCAGGTCCTCCACTTTCTCAATATGTTTTTTCTCCAGGTACTCCTATGCGTGCTTAGGCTTGCAGGACACCATGCACTCTCATTCATCCAGTTTCCAGGTGGCCAAAGGCCAAATCTGAGGGTCAAGGCTGAAGGACCACCAAAGACCAAGTCCAAGCGTGCACATTGGATCACCAGAAGTCAACAAGGGCCAACATAATTGGGCTTCAGATTGCTATATACACCACAAAATTCAGGCCCAAACCCCTTTCCTCTCCTATTTATTTATTTTGTTTTAATTATTTATTTTATTATTTTTGTTTAAATTACTAACCAATTAAAAAAATTCTTTTCTTTATAAAATAAAAAACAAAAAAATATTTTTTACATTTTAATCAAATTTTAATTTTTTTTATTTTATTAATAAATACTAATTAAATTAACTTAGGTTTTAATTAGAATAACTTCAATATATTTTTGTAAATAATTAAAATTAAATTAGACTTAATTAGGTTTTTACTAATTCAATTAATTTTTATTTCTTTCTTAAAATAACAAAAAGACCAAAAATAATTTATTTTTATTAATTAATTTATTTTAATTCAATTTAGTAATTAACTTAGGTAATTTCTTTCTTAATTCAAAAACAACAAAAAAAGATGTTTCCTTTAAACCAAAAGGGTCAAAACCCTAGAAATTTGCGCTCGATTTAATTTCCCGCACGCGTTGCTTATTTTTTATCCAATAATGTACTTGCCTCCAGTTTGTAATAGTTAATAGGACCTTTTATTTATTATTTATCGCTTTATTTATTTTTAAAGGGTTTGTCTTTGGCGATGTAAATACCCGGCGCCTTGTAATTTAAATTTCCGCACTTTTATTTCCGCAAAGTATAATTGTTAGATGTTTGATAATAGGATGGCATGACAAGACTGAATGTTTTAACCTAAAATCAAGTTAGATCACCCTTAACATATACAAAGATAAAATTAACTGAAAACAACACTCGCACATGCGCACTCTTAGGGTACACCCCACTTGGTTGCCTTCGTACGCGGTCATTGAGTATAGGTCACTTTAGAGGTCGTCCTCTTGTCCAAAGATCATAGTCGCCTCTAAATGGTTGCCTTGGATATTGTTGCCTCAAACAAATGATCTAAGACATTAGGGTTACCATTAAGGCGTCCTAACATTGCTTTAGTGACCGCACGTCCCTCATTCGAATTGACCCTTAAAGTCCAACAACGATGCTACCTACTCATCAATAGTAGGATAACATTATCTAAAGGACATTAGCATAGAATGATTCCTTTTTCGAGTAGGTAGATGGTTTTTAAGTACTTGCTCTTTCGAAAAACAAAAACTTTTCACACTTACACTTTTCGAACAAAGTTTTCAAAAACACTTCATACGCTCTTGAGGACAGAAGCAAGAGTTAAATCGAAGTTTTCAAACAAAAAAAACTTTTTCAAAACCCACAAGCACAAAGAAAGCAATATTTTGAAAACAATATTTTGAAAACAATATGAGCAAGTACCTAAGAGCCCGTGGATAACCACGGATAGAAAGGGTGCTAACATCTTCCCTTTCTATAATCTACCCCCCGAACCAGAGAAATATCTCAAAAAGGAATTTTTCTGTGCTTTTTTCCTTTCCTTGTTGGATAAAATAAAAGTCGGTGGTGAATCTTGCTTACTGCGACATTTTGCGAAAACAAATGCAAAACGCAAACCAGCATTCCAAAAACAGTCAATTCTTCCCTTCGTATCACAGAATTGGCGACTCTGTTGGGGATAATCTTAATAAGTGGGGTGTACCTTAGGAATAGTTCATAATGTTTTCAATTGCTTGGCTTGTATGATTTATCTTTGTGGGTTAAATCAGAGTTACTATAGATCCTAACCCGGATCTGGGGGATACCCTTTAGGTAAGTAGCAATAAACTGTGAGGGAACTGTATGGCGTAGACCGATACGGTTGAAGCAGTAGCTACGTTGGTGTGGCACTTTAGTATGTATCGATATCCCTTGTGGCGCAACGAGGAGAATATGGGTCTGCTAAGGGGTCATTAAGCACCAACTGACCTTAGAACCTTTAAATTGACTAACTTGGCCATAGAACAGTAGCAGTATGCTACACTCATTGAGACCAAACTCTCGCGATGATTTCGGCCGCAAGAAAAGGTTGCTAAACTGGAATTATAACCGATCGAGGGTAGTCAATGATATTAAGATCCTCTAGAACCCGGTTACTATTTTTAGGACAGGTTTAAACCAACTAAACTGAAAGAGGGTAGTACCTAGACTCCTTGCCAGCCTGAAATCTAAGGGCTCTCTGTGTGACTTGTGTGCCTTTACCATGTTTATTATTTGTGGATAATTGTGGTGTGCTTTCTATCATGACATCATGACATCATGACATTGCATGCATCTTGCATTGGACTAACTTATTTCAAAGACAGGAGGGATTCATCTTTGTTCTGTTTTGTAGGTCATGGCACCCATGCGTAGAAACACCATCCGGATCAACTTTGTCCAAGTTTCCACTCTGCTTAAAGAATTGGTTGCAAAGATGCCAGATACTACCTCCTTCATCAGAAGACATGGGCACCTTCTTGGTTTGGTCACCTCCAAGATGGATGAACAGATGATGAGAGTCTTAGTCCAGTTCTTTGATCCTCTGTACCATTGCTTTACTTTTCTGGACTACCAGTTGGTCCCTACCTTGGAAGAGTTCTCTTATCTGCTGGGTATCCCCATTCTAGAGTAAACCCCGTTCACAGGTTGGGAGAAGATCCTTAGGCCGGAAGAGATTGCTTCAGCCCTCCATCTGACAAAGGCTGAGGTAATGTCTAATTGGGAAACTCGTAGTGGAGCAAAGGGTTTCTTGACTAAATTTTTGGTTGGTAAAGCTAATCAGTTATGGGACTGTCTAGACTTCCAGGCATTTGAAGACATTCTGGTTCTGCTCATATATGGTTTGGTGTTGTTTCCTAACTCGGATTCCTTCGTCAACGTAAATGCAGTAAAGATTTTCATATCCGGTAATCCTGTGCCCACCCTCTTGGGTGACATTCTTCATTCTCTTTATGCTCGTACTGCTCGAAAGCGGGGAACCCTTATGAGTTGTGCTCCATTGCTGGAGAGGTGGTTTATTTCTCACCTCCCCAAATCAGTTCTGAAGAATAAAGAAGGCATGGGCTGGGCCTAAAGGATTATGTCCCTCTCTCATAATGACATCATTTGGACTATCAAAGGCATGGAAGATGTGGCTATTATTGATCGTTGTGGGGAATACCCCAATGTTCCACTGATAGGAACCAATGGAGGGATCACTTATAATCCGTGCTTGGCCTTACGTCAGTTTGGGCGAGTTAGAAGGGAAGGACCTCATGATTTGCTAATGCCTAGTATTGTCTTTGATTTCCAAGGGGATAGTGACGAGCAACGCCGTAGATTCATAAGAGCTTGGGATAGAGTACACAGGTCTGATTCGCACGAGTTGGGTGCAAAGACTTCTCTTCCGATGGAGCCATATCTCCTATGGGTTCGAATTCGTGCCCAAAAGCTGGGAATGCCGTATGAAGTCGTCTTGCCTATAATTGTTGAGGTTTCTGATGAAGAAGGGGTTCCTCCTACCATCCTCCATCCGTACATGCCTACTGACATTGGGTCACTAAAGAGATCGTGGATGCAGCTGATGGAAGAATGAGATACTTACCGAGAAAAGTATCACGAGCAAGAGAAGAAGATTCAGAAGTTGACAAGGCAGCTGGAGAACGAGCGTATCCTTAATGACTATGTCCGCACCGACAAGAAACGACCATGGGAGCACTGATTGTCTTTTTGATTATTTCTAGTTGTAATTTACTTTTCAGTTTTTTCTTTCTTGTAACGCCTTAAAGGCATCTGTTGAGCAATTGATTTTAAAGTTTATCTAATAAAAGTGTGTTTCATTTTTTGTTTACGAATTTGAATCTCTCGAAGTCTTTGAAATCATATCATACGCATATCATTCCCATGCACCTCATAACAGGTACCCTTACAGGTTTTCTCATCTCCTTCACTGTTTATTTCAGCATCATGTCTTCTGAACCATCAACTGAACAAGCAGTCAAGGCTCTGCAGGCTCAAAACGCCCAATTCCAGGAATTGTTCATGAATTTGGCTAAGGGTCGGCAAGATCTGAAGACCCTTATCTTAAAAGAGAAGAAGAAGAAGAAGAAGATGGTCCTATTTAATATGGGTCACAGATTCGGAAATGATTTGCGAGAAGAGGTTGATTTGACTCACTCATCTGGAGGGAGAGATAATCAGAAAGAAAGGAGGGCTCCTAGCCCTGTGGTTTCAGACAACGAGACCGACTTTGACGAAGACCAGTATCCTCCAGCGGAGGACAGATATAAGCAACTAGAAGACCGGTTGAGCGCGATGGAAGTTCAGAAAGTGTCTGGTCTGGACTTTGGTGATATGGGTATGTCATCTGGGGTGGTGATCCCCCACAAGTTCAAAGCACCAGCCTTTGCTAAGTACGACGGGGTTTCTTGCCCGAAACTGCACCTTCGTTCATATGTTAGGAAGATTCAACCATACACCACTGACAAAAACCTATGGATCCACTTCTTTCAAGACAGTCTTTCAGGGACTCAGCTTGAATGGTTTTACCAGCTGGAAGGAGCCAGTATCCGTAATTGGGAAGACTTGGCTGCTGCTTTCTACAAGCAGTACCAATACAATGCCGACCTCGCTCCCACACGTACCCAACTCTAGAGTATGTCCATGGGTGCGGGTGAAGGTTTCAAAGATTATGCTCAGAAGTGGAGGGACCTCGCTGGAAGAGTGCAACCACACTTGGCTGATAGGGAGCTAGTGGATATGTTTCTAGGGACCTTGTCTGGTCCGTATTTCAACCATCTAATTGGAAGTTCATCGTCCGGGTTTACAGAGCTGATTATGACCGGGGAAAGGATTGAAGCTGTTATCAAGAGCGGTAAGATATAGAAGGGTGCTTCATCAAGCACCAAGAAGAAGCCTTTTAAGAAGGAGTCCAGTGTTGTGTACAGTTCAAAAAGCCATAATCGACCTGAACGTCGCCAAGCTGTTAATGTTGTTGTTATTTCAAGACCTGTTGGTGCTCCTCAACACAATAATCAGTCAAGGGCCGAGAGACCTCGAAGACAATTCACTCAGCTCAACATGACTTTATCCCAGATTCTGCCGCAGTTATTAAAGACCAGTCTAGTGATTCCAAGGGAGGCCTCGAAGAATCCAAATACAACATCACCGAAGTACAACCCTAATGCCCGCTGTGCTTTTCACTCTGATAGCCCGGGGCATGATACAGATGATTGTTGGGTTTTAAAGAATAAAGTACAGGACTTGATTGATGCCAAGGAGATTCAGTTTGAAGCGCCGGAAAAGCCTAATGTCATAACGGAACCTATGCCCAAACATGACGCAAGGGTGAATGCTATCGGGGATGACGATGATGAAGGGTTTGATATTGACAGCTGGATATACCCGACTGTTGATGGTTGACTAAGCAATTGGACAACAAAGGATTCTATGCCCGTTTCAGTTATCACCCAGTAATGAGACTTTTTGTTTTGAATTTGTAACAGACAATGTTTTAAACTTTATGGCCCGGTGTCTTACCCGGGGCATCCTGGCTTCATTTGTGAGGGCTTTATGTGTCATCTACATATATCATTAATAAAAGCATTGGACGTTTCTTGCATTTCAAATTTTGCGCTCCTTGTTTTTCTTTTATTATACATTGCAAAACAGCTATTTTACACACACTCACATATATAGGTCTATATCCACTCTGGATCTCACTGGTAACGACTCTGCTACTGCCAGTTATGACTTCGAAAGTCCGATCAACTTAGCTGAAGACGAAGGTGAAGATGATTGTGAAGTGCCTGGTGAACTTGCTAGACTGTTACTCCAAGAAGAGAGGGTCATACATCCACACGAAGAGCCAGTGGAATCAATAAATCTGGGTACAGAGGAAGACAAGAAAGAGGTCAAGGTCGGTGCAAATCTGGAAGCTAGTGTTAAGCAGCGGTTAATTCATATGCTGCGAGACTACGTTGAGATTTTTGCCTGGTCTTATAAAGATATGCCTGGGTTAGATACCGATATTGTGGTTCACCGACTACCTACCAAGGAAGACTGTCCTCCAGTGAAACAGAAGGTCCGTCGAATGCGCCCAGAGATGTCTGAGAAGATCAAGGCTGAAGTGATGAAGCAGTTTGACGCCAGTTTTCTAGCAGTTACTTCCTACCCGTAGTGGGTTGCCAACGTGGTCCTGGTGCTGAAGAAGGATGGTAAGGTTCGTATGTGTGTTGACTATAGGGATCTGAACCGGGAAAGCCCCAAATATGACTTCCCTTTACCTCATATCGACGTTCTGGTTGACAACACCACTCAGCATAAGGTCTTCTCCTTTATGGACGGTTTCTCCGGTTATAATCAGATTAAAATGGCTCCCGAAGACATGGAGAAGACAACCTTTGTTACTCAATGGGGTACCTTTTGCTACAAGGTCATGCCTTTTGGATTGAAGAATGTTGGGGCAACGTATCAGCGCGCCATGGTTGCTTTGTTCCACGACATGATCCATCATGAGATTAAGGTATATGTAGAAGACATGATTGCAAGGTCCCAGACTGAGGAAGAACACCTTGACCATCTGCAGAAACTATTTGACAGGTTGAAGTTATACAAGCTGAGGTTAAACCCGAACAAGTGCACCTTCGGGGTAAGATCTGGTAAGCTGTTGGGTTTCGTCATAAGCGATAAAGATATTCAAGTGGATCTTGAAAAGGTGAAGGCTATACAGGAGATGCCAGCTCCCCAAATAGAAAAAGAAGTAAGAGGCTTTCTGGGACGTCTAAACTATATCGTCTGATTCATCTCGCACCTGACTGCTACTTGTGAGCCAATCTTCAAGTTACTGAAGAAAGATCAAGTGGTAAGATGGAATGATGAATGCCAGGCCGCTTTCGAAAGGATCAAAGAGTATCTCCAAGAGCCACCTATTTTGATGCCGCCAGTTGAAGGGAGACCTCTGATCCTATACTTGACAGTACTCGATAACTCAATGGGGTGCGTGTTGGGGCAGCATGACGAGTCTGGCCGAAAAGAGCATGCTATTTACTACCTTAGCAAAAAGTTTACCGACTACGAGACCCGATACTCGTTGCTCGAGAAAACTTGATGTGCTTTGGCATGGGCTGCTCATCGGCTGAGACAGTACATGATGACTCACACTACCTTGTTGATATTAAAGATGGATCCAATCAAGTATATCTTCGAGAAGCCTACTTTGTCTGGAAGAATAGAAAGATGGCAGATGATCTTGACTGAGTATGACATCCAGTATACGACCCAAAAGACAATCAAGGGAAGTGTGTTGGCAGACCATTTGGCACATCAGGCAGTGGAGGATTACCAGTCTATGAACTTTGAATTCCCGAATGAGAACATCATGTTGGTAACTGACTGTGAAACACCTGGACCGGGTGAAGGGCCTGAGGAAGGATCCCGGTGGTCTATGTACTTTGATGGAGCTTCAAACACTTTGGGTAATGGCATTGGTGTCGTGATCATATCTCCTAAAGGCTCTCATACTCCGTTCATCGCTCGACTATGTTTCAACTGCACCAATAACATGGCGGAGTATGAAGCATGCATTATGGGTCTTCGAGCAGCAATTGACCTAAGGATTAAGTTCTTGAGTGTATTCGGAGATTCTGCTCTCGTGATCAGCCAGATCAAAGGCGAGTGGGATACGAAACACCCAAATCTTATTCCTTACAAGGAGTATGTATTGACGTTGCTTCCCCATTTCAAGGAGATAACCTTTGAACACTTCCCTAGGGAGGAGAAGTAGTTGGAGGGCGCGCTAGCTACAATGTCTTCTATGTTCAAAGTCAATTTGGACAACGAAGCTCCCCGGATTATCATTGAAAGGTTAGACGAACCGGCGCATTGCTATGACATTGAGACTGAAGAGGTATCAGATAAACCCTGGTTTCATGAGGTGAAGAGATACCTTGAGGCTCAGGAATACCCTGAGGGTGCATTTGTTAATGACAAGTTTCTAAGAAGGTTCGCAGCGAAGTTCTTTATCAGCAATGGCATTCTCTACAAGCGTAACCATGATTCAAACTTAGTGCGATGTATGGATAAGAACGGGGCAGAAAGGATCATGGCAGATTTACATGAAGGTACCTTTGGGACTCATTCCAGTGGACACACCATCGCAAAGAAAATTCTTCGGGAAGGATATTATTGGTCCACTATGGAAGCCGACTGTTATCAGCATTCTCAAACATGTCACAAGTGCCAAGTCTATGCTGATAAGGTGCATATACCTCCAGTTCCTATGAACGTCTTGACGGCTCCTTGGCCTTTTGCAATGTGGGGAATTGATATGATCGGCGAGATCAGACCCACAGCATCCAACGGGCATCGTTTCATCCTGGTAGCAATTGATTACTTTACAAAGTGGGTTGAAGCAGCTTCCTTTGCTACGGTGACCAAGAACGTCGTGGCACGGTTCATTCGGCACAATCTGATTTGTCGATACGGTGTACCAGAGAGGATCATTACGGACAATGGTACCAATTTCAATAATAAGATGATCACCGAGATCTGCAAGAAGTTCAAGATACAGCATCACAACTCTTCTCCCTACCGGCCGAAGATGAATGGGGTTGTAGAAGCAGCTAACAAGAACATTAAGAAGATTGTGCAGAAGATGACGGTGACATACAAAGACTGGCACGAGATGTTACCATTTGCTCTTCATGGGTATCGTACCTCAGCATGGACTTTAATAGGGGCAACACCTTACTCCTTGGTTTATGGCATGGAGGCAGTCTTGCCAATTGAAGTTCAGATACCCTCTCTTCGGATTATGAAGGATGCAGGTTTGAGCGAAGATGACTGGATTCAAACCCGGCTTGATCAGCTGAACTTAATCAATGAGAAGAGACTTACTGCTATTTATCATGGTCAAACGTATCAAAAACGGATGATCAAGGCATTTAACAAGAAAGTCAGACGACAAGAGTATCAAGTTAGGGACCTGGTTATCAAGCGCATCATTCTACCTCAAGGTGATCCCAGGGGCAAATGGACCCCTACTTACGAAGGGCCATTTGTGGTTAAGAACATTTTCTCAGGAGGAGCTATGATTATAACCACCATGGATGGTGACGACCTTCCTCACCCCGTCAATGCAGACATAGTGAAAAGATACTACGCATAATTAAAGACCCGCTAGGTTGACTGGCCTAGGCAAAAATAAGGGCTTCCCGGCGAACCAAAATGGTTCAGGCAAAAATAAGGGATGAAATTAAAAAAATCTGTACACCCGGCAAGTCGAAAACCTGAAAAGGCGGCTTGGGCAAAAAAGGGTATCCCGGTGGACTGAAAACCCGAAAGGGAGGTCCAGGAAAAAGTTAGGGATCAAAGCGTAACACTATGTCTTATTGGATCACCTTGCATCCAGACTTCGGTATCGACTATCAAGCTCGAACGACACTAATCAATCTTATCTACCTTCAACCAAGTAGCAAAGTGATGAGATGATCGAGAACATAAAGACAATAGCTGAGTTCGAACCCAATGGGATTATTCACATAGCTATTTTGTTTAGTTTTTCACAAATTGTATAAACTATATTTGTTCGGCGGCATTCTCTTACTAGGACGTCGGCCTCTTGTACAAAAAATGCCTATTTACAAGCCAAACTTCAAAGTCAATACAATTCGTTTTCAAAGAAATTTCAAACTGTTTTTCCTTTTTTCTGTTTTGTTTTGCAAAGAACGTCCAATGTTCATTTTTGATATATGCATTTGACATTAATTGTTGCTCATAAATATTTACATGCGAAACAAAGGACGATTACTTGTAACATCAGAAACAGGGGCAAATAAGAATTGTCCAAGCTGTACAGTTGCTCTGTCCACCAGGTACAAGGTAAATTCAGCTGAAAAATATGGTTGAGATGCATTCACTCCCCGCAGAGTAAGACAGTAATGTTAACCCTCCCCAGCTGGGACTTACAACTATGAACGAATCGGTAATATTCTCCCCAAGCAGAGTTTATCTACCATCAACACTGGAAAGGTTTAATATCCCCGGCAGTCTTAAAATTCCCCAACGGAGTATAAGAATATTCCCCGACAGAATACAAGATATCCCCATCGGAGTTAAAATTTTCCCAGCACAGTCTGAAAAAGCTTCCCCAGTGGGATTTGGAGAGTCATCCCCAGTAGACTTTGGAAGATTGTCCCCAGCAAAGCTCAAAGGATTATCCCCATAAGAGTCTAAAAGGTTATTCCCAGTGAAGTCGCGACCGATAGTTCATCCCCAACGAAATTCTTTCCTTTCACAAACGAGAAGTCAATCCCCAACAGGAGTCAGTATCACCAGCAACGGTAATTCATCCCCAGCAAATTTTATCAGTGGAATCCTCAGCAAAACATATCTTCTCCACGGAGTAATCTCCTCATCAGTTTATTCCCCAACGAAGTTATCCTCTCTTGCAGGTTCATTCTTGCAATCATCTTCGTTCGTCATCCCCAGCAGAAACGAAGAATCCAACTCTATTCCCCAGCAGCTATACGGGATTTATTTTCCTCAGCTAAAAACATTACATTTCCATACATCATGATACATGCATATACGCATCATACAGCACAATCTCATTTATTTTGAGAACATCATTGCCTGATATATATCATGCATTGCATACGACTTACCTTTACCTTTCAGGAAAGATGCAGTTAAGTTCTCATCTATGTCGAAGAATTGACCGGTTCTTAAATCTCAACTGAATTATTCTCGGTTGAATTACAGATAAGGTTCTCAATCTCGACAATTTTCCTCCGTCGAAGTGTGGACGAGTTCTTAAATCTCAATAGAATTATACTCCGTTAAAGTAACAGACAGTCCTAGATCTTGATGAAGATGTTTCCCTCAGTCGAAGAACTAACTGGTTCTTAAATCTCAACTGAATTATTCTCAGTTGAATTACAGATAAGGTTCTCAATCTCGATAATTTTCCTCCGTCGAAGTGTGGACGAGTTCTTAAATCTCAACAGAATTATACTCCATTGAAGTAATAGACAGTCCTAGATCTTGATGAAGATGTTTCCCTCAGTCGAAGAACTGACCGGTTCTTAAATATCAACTGAATTATCCTCGGTTAAATTACAGATAAGGTTCTCAATCTCGACAATTTTCCTCCGTCGAAGTGTGGACGAGTTCTTAAATCTCAACAGAATTATCCTCCGTTGAAGTAATAGACAGTCCTAGATCTTGATGAAGATGTTTCTCTCAGTCGAAGAACTGACCAGTTCTTAAATCTTAACTGAATTATCCTTGGTTGAATTACAGATAAGGTTCTCAATCTCGACAATTTTCCTCCATCGAAGTATGGACAAGTTCTTAAATATCAACAGAATTATACTCCGTTGAAGTACAGACAGTCCTAGATCTTGATGAAGATGTTTCCCTCAGTCGAAGAACTGACCGGTTCTTAAATCTCAACTGAATTAGTCTCGGTTGAATTACCGATAAGGTTCTAAATCTCGACAGAGTTCCCCCAGTTGAATTACAGACAAGTTCTTAAAACTCAGCAGAGATGTTCTCTCAGTTGAAGTACAGGCAAGTTCTTAAATCTCAACAAAGATTAGGCTTCCCCAACGGAATCTTCCACAACAACAGGTATGCAAGTTCTCGCTAAGGAATCTCTTATGCGATCGACACTCATGCAGATGGCATCTTTAAGCCCATCCTTCTGCCAGCAATCTCCAAATGGCATCTGTAAGCCCATTCCCGACATCACAAGGCTGATACCACTTCATGCGAGTGCAAATTTCTGGGCACTCTAGTGTTCAATCATCTTCCACCTTCGGATCAAGAAAGGCACGAAAGCCAATCTACATCATCAGGTTTAAGAAGATTGAACAGGGGCAGTTGTTGTACCCCAAAATTTGCCCTCTCATTTTCTCAAGACATTGCAAGAAAAATCTCCAAGTTGCTAAATTAAGGTTTTGTAGGAAAAGTCAACTCAACTTTGACCAAGCATAACTTTCTAATACTTTATGAGAAATGACCCATAAAAATCTAATTTTGAATAGGATGCAATTTCCTACAATCCATCTTCATACCCCCAAGATCAAAAAATGCACTCACAAGAAGTTATAAATTTGGACATTATAGGTCATTTTTGAAAGTCAACAAAAACACCTTTTTTCCAAAGCTTATAACTTGAGCATGGAATATCAAAATGAGATGAGACCAAAAGGGTTGGTTATAGGACATATCAAGCTTTCTAAAAAGTCCAAGAACACCTCCAAAAGTTCAAAATTGAAGAAGTTATGCATTGTTGAAGTTGGACATTTTTGCAAAATTATCAAAAGTCAACTATCCTCAAAACTTCAAATTTTGTCAAATGGGCCCATTCTTTTACACTTGATTTGAGCTTGCATCATTGTCCACGTGTCCTAGCTTCAGCCATGAGCCCATATCTTATTTTCATTATTTTATTTGATTTTTTATTGAATTTGTTCACTTTAAATCAAATTAAATCATATAAAATCCAAAGCTTTGATTACCTAAGATTTTTTGGTTGTTTCAGGTTGTAATTATCATCAATATCATCATCAAATTCGAATCTCACAATATCATGTGCAAAAAGATTGAAAATTGGCAAATTTGGCAAGTTATAAAGAGTGAATCAAATCAAATTCCAATGCATTGATTTAGAGAGATTCAATCCAAAATTGTTACCCTAATACATTCCATACTACATAAACAAGCCAGAGGAATCGAAATAAGGGTTAGAGGCTGCAGAAAGAGGCAATACAAAACTTGAAAAATATACAAAAAAAGCTTGGAATCGAATTGATAGCTAGAGGTGTTTTCAGAAGCCAAGGCCTATCCCAATCGCTTCCTGGACGTTCACTGAAGCTAAACCAATCCAAAGCACGCTTCCTCACACAATACAACACATTGTAAGTATCACGATAACCCGCGCTGTTCATGAAATCGTAAACCTTCCTTCTTGCATCATTTGAACAAATTATTGGCATATTTATAATCCTTACAACATTTCCAAACTTTTGGCAATAATCAATTTGGTTTATAGGCGCTGTAACCCCAAAACACCATAGCTAGATTTGCGTTTTTGTTTTTAGGGATTCTTGTTTCAGGTGAAATTGGTCCATATAATGGGCATAGTTGCACTCAGGAGAAGGAGAAGAATCGAACCATGCCCTTGAAGGTCATTTTTATTGCCAGGAATTGATTTTTGGAATGAGCTGCGTTTTTAGCTGCGGATTCAAATCCGCAGGTAAAATTACAGTAGTGGAAGGACAGGGACGAAGAGCTGACATTCACTCATTGGCCCATTCAAATGTTTTTCGCGCGTTTTGTTTTTCTGATCAATAAGCGTTGTTTTGTGTTATTATTATTATTTTGTATATTATTAACAAACGAAGCAAAACAGCGTAGTGGCAAGCGTGTGTTCCAATCAACATCAGGACCTGGGTTCGAATCCCAGGTCCTCCACTTTCTCAATATGTTTTTTCTTCAGGTACTCCTATGCGTGCTTAGGCTTGCAGGACACCATGCACTCTCATTCATCCAGTTTCCAGGTGGCCAAAGGCCAAATCTGAGAGTCAAGGCTGAAGGACCACCAAAGACCAAGTCCAAGCGTGCACATTGGATCACCAGAAGTCAACAAGGGCCAACACAATTGGGCTTCAGATTGCTATATACACCACAAAATTCAGGCTCAAACCCCTTTCCTCTCCTATTTATTTATTTTGTTTTAATTATTTATTTTATTATTTTTGTTTAAATTACTAACCAATTAAAAAAATTCTTTTCTTTATAAAATAAAAAACACAAAAATATTTTTTACATTTTAATCAAATTTTAATTTTTTTTATTTTATTAATAAATACTAATTAAATTAACTTAGGTTTTAATTAGAATAACTTCAATATATTTTTGTAAATAATTAAAATTAAATTAGACTTAATTAGGTTTTTACTAATTCAATTAATTTTTATTTCTTTCTTAAAACAACAAAAACACCAAAAAAAAATTATTTTTATTAATTAATTTATTTTAATTCAATTTAGTAATTAACTTAGGTAATTTCTTTATTAATTCAAAAACAACAAAAAAAGATGTTTCCTTTAAACCAAAAGGGTCAAAACCCTAGAAATTTGCGCTCGATTTAATTTCCCGCACGAGTTGCTTATTTTTTATCCAATAATGTACTTGCCTCCAGTTTATAATAGTTAATAGGACCTTTTATTTATTATTTATCGCTTTATTTATTTTTAAAGGGTTTGTCTTTGGCGATGTAAATACCCGACGCCTTGTAATTTAAATTTCCGCACTTTTATTTCCGCAAAGTATAATTGTTAGATGTTTGATAATAGGATGGCATGATAAGACTGAATGTTTTAACCTAAAATAAACTTAGATCACCCTTAACATGTACAAAGATAAAATTAACTGAAAACAACACTCACACATGCGCACTCTTAGGGTACACCCAACTTGGTTGCCTTCGTACGCGGTCATTGAGTATAAGTCACTTTAGAGGTCGTCCTCTTGTCCAAAGATCATAGTCGCCTCGAAACGGTTGCCTCGGATATTTTTGCCTCAAACAAATGATCTAAGACATTAGGGTTACCGCTAAGGCGTCCTAACATTTCTTTAGTGACCGCACGTCCCTCATTCGAATTGACCCTCAAACTCCAACGACGATGCTACCTACTCATCAATAGTAGGATATCATTATCTAAAGGACATTAGCATAGAATGATTCCTTTTTAGAGTAGGTAGATGGTTTTTAAGTACTTGCTCTTTCAAAAAACAAAAACTTTTCACACTTACACTTTTCGAACAAAGTTTTCAAAAACACTTCATACGCTCTTGAGGACAGAAGCAAGAGTTAAATCGAAGTTTTCAAACAAAAAAACTTTTTTCAAAACCCACAAGCACAAAGAAAGCAATATTTTGAAAACAATATGAGCAAGTACCTAAGAGCCCGTGGATAACCACGGATAGAAAGGGTGCTAACACCTTCCCTTTCTATAATCTACCCCTCGAACCCGAGAAATATCTTAAAAAGGAATTTTTCTGTGCTTTTTTCCTTTCCTTGTTGGATAAAATAAAAGTCGGTGGCGACTCTTGCTTACCGCGACATTTTGCAAAAACAAATGTAAAACGCAAACCAGCATTCCAAAAACAGTCAGTTCTTCCCACCGTATCACAGTTAGTAATGACAGGTTAATTAGTTAGGAAGTTAAAAGTTAGTTGGGGAAGTTATAAATTCTGTTTGAGTTTGTAAAATGTTGGGAAATTAGAAGTTTTGTTTGAGATTTCTGTTAGTTCTTTTTTTTCGGTTTGGTTAGGGATAGTTTGGTAAGAAATTAGTTTTGTTTTCTATTATGAGATAACAGTTAGGAGATTAGTAAATCTGTTAGAAAGTAGTTAGAGAAGTTTGTTAATTGTTAGAGTTATAGATTTTCTTTTTTTATAGCCTGTTCACTTTTTGTTATGTGTAACTGATTTGGTTACATGTTGTTAGGAATGAAAGTTAGTTGGTAGTTAAATTCTGTTAGTTGCTTATTGAAGTTCTGTTTTTTTTTTTGTTTGATTTTCCTGCAGGGCTGGGATTTGGTTGCGGGAGAAACCTGAGCACTTGCAAATTGCTTTTGTACTGACACTTTTAATTCCCATTTTTGTAGATTTTCTTACTGCAGGTTTATAATGGCATAGGTACAGTTGGATCATCTTTGCCATAGATCAAAACAGGTGTGAACCAATTTAGCCACTTTGGTTTGGAAACCAGTTTGTCTGCAAGTGAATTATTGTTATGCAAAACTGCTTGGTTAATTGACAGGGTGTAGCTTACAATTAGAAGAAGGCTTAAAATTGGAGTTCAAGGAAAATTTAAGAAGATGGCAATGAGAGATTGAATATGGCTTGAAGAAATACCTAGGAAAAAATAGTTTGTAGTTTGGTCTAAGCGAAAGAGGATTTTTAAGATGGTTACTTGGCACGAACATGGAAACATGAAGATGTTAGGTTCTTTAGATTTTTAGGTTTAAAACCAAAATTTTGTGTGGTACATTCTTTTGTATGATGCTTAGACAAGCTAAACATGGTTTTTGTAAATTAGATGTATGGTTTTGTATGATGTTTAGACATTGTAAAACTTGAATAATGAATATTAAACTTGGAATTTGAACTTGGAATTTTGAATCTTGAACCAATTGAAACTTTTAATTTTGCATTATGGTCACTTGAATGGTGAATGAAATTTGGATTTGCGATCTTGAAATTTGAAATAGCCTCGAATAATTCTTGAATCCCCTTGTACATGCATGAACTTGATATTTGCTCTAAATTCCAAATAACTTGTTTCTCAAGAAATACCACATGAATCCTTTTCTAACCTTGCATTCTTGGTAAATGAACTTTAATCCAATTCTTGAACAAAACTTGAATTCACATGATATTTCTCTTGAAATAATCTAAAATAAACTCTGTGATCAGAATTCCACCTTTTTGAATGAACCCTAAAGCAAATGACTTATATCATAAGTCATGAAGCGAGCCCAATCTTCAATTGATTACCATGAACCAAATGGTCCCTAACATCACCCTTTGTCCTTCGTGATAGAATGGATCCAACACGTTGATCCCCATCAATCTTGTATCACAAACAGTAAGAGAACCAAACTTCCTTGATCTCGATGAATTTACAATGCCATCCTTATATCACTCCTTATCATTCCACGAACCTCCATTGAAGATGTTGATAAACCCAAGTACAATAGGATATAAATCCTAATATTCCACACAAAGCTTTTAGATTTTGATCTCAAAGCATTAAAATGAAATTCGAAGAAAATAGATTATATTTCAAGTAAGCCAATCGACCAGATGAAGAGCTTTGCATTATAAGGCATACAAACCCTAATTCGTGAAGAAAGTCCAATTGAATCTTCTTTTCTAGAATAGAGTTGTTGCCCACATGACTAGAGATTCAAGCAATGATTTCCTTCTTATTTTCCAAAGATATATCAATTGAAACCCTGGTTATTCATGGACGATATCCCCTGATGATAGCCTTGCCTGATAATCACAACTTCACAGAGAAACCTCTCCTGAATGGTACATGATTTAGAGAAATAAACTATAATCAAAGGATGATGTTGAACACAAGGGGGTAATGAATGTCTGATTTAGTAGCCCTTAAATGACCTCATAGAATAACTTGGAAATGAACATGGGAATACAGAAAGAAATATGACCAATATGGCCATAACTTAAAAAACCTAATGAACCTCAGTTGATGAAACGCGGACAAGCACAACTTTGGTGGAGAAAACACCGACTCTTGTCTTGAATGCATCTGAATGAGTAATAGCCCCTTAATCTTGAAGAGAACAGAACCCTCAATAAGCATAGGTTGCAATCCTAATTCCACATTTCACTGCTTGAAGGATAATCAGAAGAATCAGGCTTTATTGGATACGAACACCTTAACTGCTGCAAAACCCTAATATCGCACAACCACTGAACTTCGAACCTCAAGCGCTTTATTGAATGCAAATGTATGTTAATGACCTAATGGAATATATACAAATGAATGCAAGAGTCTAAGCTAGATAGAAGAAATTAGGAGGGCAAATTTTGGGGTGCAACAGCTGCCCCTATTTAATCGTCTTAAACCTGAAGGTGAGATTAGCGTCAGCCTTTCGAACTTTCAGGGTGGAAGAAGATTAAATACTAAAAGAACCCGAAACTTTGCGCTCTGAAGCCAATCAGGTATACATTATATTTTGGTTTTCTGCATTTTCTATTTTTTTTCTTTTTAGGTAAGAGGGGTTATCAGGGTTAGATGTATGTTTAACCAGAGTTTGACACACAGAAGAACAACTTGGTTATCGAGGAACACTTGTTCGGATTTAATACCAAACACCTGTAAGAAAGATATCAAAAGATATATGCCTGAAGTCAGTAGCAGACATACGAAAAAAGGTATCAGAGATACATATCTGGGGTCGGAGTCGGATACGAAAGAGACAAACCGAAGAAAGATTTTTACAAGGATGTCACGGACACATGTCTGGGGTTGGTAGCAGACATACGAAGAAGGTATCAAAAACACATATCCGGGATCGGTAGCGGATATAAAAGAGACAGAAAAGATACATATCTGGGGTTGGTGGCGAATACGTACAAAAGAGACATCAAAGATATCAAGAACACATGTCTGGGGTTGGTAGCAGACATATGAAACAAGTATCAAAATACATATCCGTGGTCGGTATCGAATACGTAAGAAAGAGACAGACTGAAGAAAGCTCTTACAAAGATATCAAGAACACATGTATGGGATTGGTAGCAGACATATGAAACAGGTATCAAAAACACATATTCGCGGTTGGTATCGGATACGCACGAAAGAGATAGAAAAGATACATATCCTGGGTTGGTAGCGGATACGCACAAAAGAGACAGACTGAAGAAAGCTCTTACAAAGATATCAAGAACACATGTCTAGGATTGGTAGCAGACATATGAAACAAGTATCAAAAATACATATCTGTGGTCGGTATCAGACACATAAGAAAGAGACAGACCGAAGAAAGCTCTCACAAAGATATCAAGAACACATGTCTGGGATTGGTAGCAGACATATGAAACAAGTATAAAAAAAATACATATCCGTGGTCGGTATCGGATACGCAATAAAGAGACAGGCCGAAGAAAGCTCTTACAAAGATATCAAGAACACATGTCTGGGGTTGGTAGCAGACATATGAAATAAGTATCAAAAATACATATCTGTGGTTGGTATCAGATACACACGAAAGAGACAGACCGAAGAAAGCTCTTACCAAGATATCAAGAACACATGTCTGGGATTGGTAGCAGACATATGAAACAAGTATCAAAAATACATATCCGTGGTCGGTATCGGATACGTAAGAAAGAGACAGACCGAAGAAAGCTCTTACAAAGATATCAAGAACACATGTATGAGATTGGTAGCAGACATATGAAACAGGTATCAAAAACACATATTCGCGGTTGGTATCGGATACGCACGAAAGAGACAGAAAAGATACATATCCGGGGTTGGTAGCGGATACGCACAAAAGAGACAGACTGAAGAAAGCTCTTACAAAGATATCAAGAACACATGTCTGGGATTGGTAGCAGACATATGAAACAAGTATCAAAAATACATATCTGTGGTCGGTATCAGATATGTAAGAAAGAGACAGATCGAAGAAAGCTCTCACAAAGATATCAAGAACACATGTCTGGGATTGGTAGCAGACATATGAAACAAGTATAAAAAAAATACATATCCATGGTCGGTATCGGATACGCAATAAAGAGACAGGACGAAGAAAGCTCTTACAAAGATATCAAGAACACATGTCTGGGGTTGGTAGCAGACATATGAAATAAGTATCAAAAATACATATCCATGGTCGGTATCGGATACACACGAAAGAGACAGACCGAAGAAAGCTCTTACCAAGATATCAAGAACACATGTCTGGGATTGGTAGCAGACATATGAAACAAGTATCAAAAATACATATCCGTGGTCGGTATCGGATACGTAAGAAAGAGACAGACCGAAGAAAACTCTCACAAAGATATCAAGAGCACATGTCTGGGATTGGTAGCAGACATATGAAACAAGTATCAAAAATACATATCTGTGGTTGTTATCGGATACGTAAGAAAGAGACAGACCGAAGAAAGCTCTTACAAAGATATCAAGAACACATGTCTGGGATTGGTAGCAGACATATGAAGCAGGTATCAAAAATACATATCTATGGTCGGTATCGGATACGTAAGAAAGAGACAGACCGAAGAAAGCTCTTACAAAGATATCAAGAACACATGTCTGGGATTGATAGCAGACATATGAAACAAGTATCAAAAATACATATCCGTAGTTTGTATCGGATACGCAAGAAAGAGACAGACCGAAAAAAGATCTTACAAAGATATCAAGAACACATGCTTGGGGTTGGTAGCAGACATATGAAAAAGGTATCAAAAATACACATCCGCGGTTGGTATCAGATACTCACGAAAGAGACAGAAAAGATACATATCTGGGGTTGGTAGTGAATACGCACGAAAGAGACATCAAAGATATCAAGAACACATGTATGGGGTTGGTAGCATACATATGAAAAAGGTATCAACAATACATATCTGTGGTCGGTATCGGATACACACGAAAGAGACAGACCAAGTAAAGCTCTCACAAAGATATCAAGTACACATGTCTGGGATTGGTAGCAGACATATAAAACAGGTATCAAAAATACATATCCGTGGTCGGTATCAGATACGTAAGAAAGAGAGAGACCGAAGAAACCTCTTACAAATATATCAAGAACACATGTCTAGGATTGGTAGAAGACATATGAAACAGGTATCAAAAATACATATCTGTGGTCGGTATCAGATACGTAAGAAAGAGACAGACCGAAGAAAGCTCTTACAAAGATATCAAGAACACATGTCTGGGATTGGTAGCAGACATATGAAACAGGTATCAAAAATATATATTTGTGGTCGGTATCAGATACGTACGAAAGAGACAGATCGAAGAAAGCTCTTACAAAGATATCAAGAACACATGTCTGAGATTGGTAGAAGACATATGAAACAAGTATCAAAAATACATATCTATGGTCGGTATCAGATACGTAAGAAAGAGACAAACCAAATAAAGCTCTTACAAAGTATCAAGAACACATGTCTGGGATTGGTAGAAGACATATGAAGCAGGTATCAAAAACACATATCCGTGGTCGGTATCGGATACGTAAGAAAGAGACAGACCGAACAAAGCTCTTATAAAGATATCAAGAACACATGTCTGGGATTGGTAGCATACATATGAAACAAGTATCAAAAATACATATCCATGGTCGGTATCGGATATGCAAGAAAGAGATAGACCGAAGAAAGCTCTTACAAAGATATCAAGAACACATGTCTGGGGTTGGTAGCAGACATATGAAAAAGGCATCAAAAATACATATTCGTGGTCGGTATCGGATATGCAAAAAATGAAAAAGACCGGAGAAAAGGACTCTAACCAAGGATATCAGGAATATACGTCCAGAGGAAAGGGCGTACAACCAAGGATATCAACAAACATATGTCCGGAGGAAAGGACATATAACCAAAAATATTGGGAAAACATGTCCAGAGGAAAAGGACATACATAACCAAAGGCTTGCAAGGGTAAGAGAGATTCACGACTTACTAAGATAATAGGAAACACAAAAGACTCGACTGGTGGTAGATCAAACAGCCTTAGCTGGGGAAAAAATAGAATCACCCTAGGCTTCTTATGGGTATAGTTCAAATCTGAATGCATAACAATCTGGTTACAGCAAGTAAACATAATTGGCTTATACTCATGCATGTTTGAATTTTTTATAGCGTAATTCTCCATACAATGGAAATGCTACGCGTTTTGCTAGATGCAATGTAATGATGCATGTTTAGTAATGCATTATGAAAACACATCAATAATCGGCTGCTGAGAAGACAATGAACTTCCGAACATTATTCTGTCACATCTGATCTTCTGTAGCGAAAAGGCAATTTGTACTTCAATGGGGAACCGGGATTTGGAACCACCAACCTCTAAAGATCGATATCACTGGGGAAGTAACTTCCTGGGAAGAATGTTGCAAACGTAAATTGCAGTTCAGAGAAAATCTTGAATTCTGATCAAACTCCCCACTTTACGGGGAACAAATTCTTTATCCTCTGTTGGAAAGAGGAAAGCTTTATTGGGAATGGAAACTTATGGCATAGAAATTCTTGATGAAGATAACTTCTGTTGGGGAGTATAGAAATTCTTAAATAAAAAGAATTCTACTCAGACCACACTGGGGATAACATTGCTGGGAGGTAAAAGATCTTCACTTGGGGAATAAACAACATCCCGGGATAGAAACTCCACTGGGGACATCTCAATAAAATTTCCTATCACTGGTAATGAAAGAGTTATGACTGGAATTCTCCTGCACACCTCACCTGAGAGGTAGGACACTTGCTCCATTAGGGAAAGAAGAATAGTTCCACTGGGGAAATTGGATCTCATTAGACGAAAACCCTCATGTTGGTCACATACAGACCCTTCTTGATTCACTTGTTGGTATACATCTTGTCATAAAAGACCAACAGTACTTGCAAAAATAGAAGTTGGGGCGACATGCCCCTGTTTGGAATAGAAAACCTTACCGAAGAATAGACAATTTGAACTACCAATCACCTGGTAAAAACCGTGATGCAAGATTGCAACTTCAACACGTTGACTTCGAGGTGAAATGCCACTAAAAAGTAGACTTTAGAGAAGATGCTGAAAAAATAAATTGTAGTCTGATAAAAAGGAATCATATAGACTTTAAACAACTTCTACATTTCCAGGGAGAAATAACATTCTCCTCCTGTAGAGAAATGAGTATGCTTCACTGGGGAGAAAATACCTCAGAAGAGAAACCCCTTGGTAGACAGGTCTTTGTCAAGTAGCAACAGGTCTTTTACTGGAAGGAGGCATCCCCCTAGGAAATAATATTTCCATCGCGTCTTGTACGAGCAAACAACCCCAAATGATCTTTGTGTTACTGCTCATACCCGACTGAAGATAACAATCCAAACTTCAAATGGGGATAATAACCTTGACTTAGGACAAAGGATATCAGTAAATGGACTTGAGTCTCTGATGAGTTTGAGGATAACGATCCTGACTTCTCGGCATGATTTTTAAATTCATAGGTCATTTAGCTTGCACATGGACTTGATCTGATCAACTACTGAAGAAGAGAGAAAGCCCTTACATAAATTCTTGCCCCAGTCTGTAAGGCTTTTGCAGAAAAATTGCCTCGAGAGGCCTTTTTTTTTAGATTTATACTATTGAAGACAATTTGCCCCAGTGTTATGAACTTTGGAACATGATGTTTAGATAACCAAAATTAGAGATGACTCCAACTATGCTTGAGTGAATGCCCATACATCTTCAAATTCTGGGAAGATTCTCCTCTAATCAATGCATTCTCAGAGAGATTTTTCAAATATTAATATAATTGCCCCAGTTTGACTGTGCTTTGAGGGATAAAATCCCGACTTGAATGCCTCAGATTGGCTGAATACCTACTCGACGGAGTATTCAACATGCTTGCCCCTGCTTAACAGATTCTCAACAAATCTTTTCTTTGTCTCATGCTCACGGAGAGATGAAAACTTGAGGGTTTTTGAAGACAACATAACCTTAGAGTTGTTGGCTTATGTCTTGAAAGTAGGTTACTTCACAACCATACTCCTCAACTTGAACTGCTTCATTCTCGAGCAAATACTTGAAGAAGTCGACCCCTCGGGACCAACTGAAAGTAATGCACCGCTGCTTGACAGAGACTCTAGGCAACCAACTTTTGCAATCTACTTCAGATCATTTCTCAAACTGGTATTCTTTTACTCAACAGAGTCAACAGAAGATTTGCCCCAGGTTAAGACCATTCTCACAAATGATTTGCCTTTAAACGGTATCCTGAAGCAACTTGTCCCTTGAGATGATCAAATTTTCATCTGATGCTCATTATGCAATCTTGCTTGATGTTTAAGCACTTGCTCATATGCAAAGAATGTTTATTCTAAGAATGATAATTCTAATGCAAAACGCATGTTTGTCTTGAAGTTAAAAAACTTGTATCAAAAATATGTTGAAACATAAAAAAAAATTGTACAAAAGATAGTAAAAAGATGGAGTGATACCAACTCAAAAGTTTTTGCAAGCCTCCTAGGATTCAGATTACCGTATTCTTGTTACAGTGCACTTTCGAATTAACCCATGCTTCATTTATGACTATTCAGGGTTGTAACGTGTCCTGGTTCACGGTTTTAGAAAGAAAAGATTTAAGGCTCAAAAATATTTGGTGCCCACCCATTCTTCGTGATATTCTCCATTCCTAAATTAAGTTAAACCAATACAAGCACTCATCCCTCAGAAGGAGTTCACCATGGTCGAGGAGGATGTGGCAGTCACTCACCTCTTTCATTCTTGGTGTTTGATCACACGACTTTATTCTTTGTGGAGGATCTTTATTTGGTAATCCCCTTTTTCTTTTTTCACGCTTTTTGCTTTATTTTTGTATTCCCTAACTTTTGCCTGGACAAATTCCTTTTGAATTTGACTTTGAAGTCCAGCGGGATGCCCTGACTTTTGCCTAAGTGTCTTGTCTTTTCAAGTTTTGGCTTAGCGGGGCTTTTTGTCTCTTTCTTTTATCATTTCTTTTGAACCAGTCGTGTGATTTCGAGTCGTTTTTTGACTTCCTGAGAAAGTGTGACTACCTTACTGCTTGGTCAACGAGGAATAATCATTATGGTATCGTCATCTTTTGACCTCTTGATGTGCGAGAGATACTCTTTGTGATATCATTCTCATTGATGCACGCTGTTGATAGATGAGAGTTAACCATTATGGTTTTGTTCTTTCTCAACCTTCTGAAGGATATCATTATTGTACCCTTTGATGCGCGCTCCTAATGAGTTTTGAATGCTCATTCAGATTAACTGAAATCTACCCTGCCCCGGGTTAAATGTGAGGGTTTTTCTAAACAGAAAATAAACTCCTACTTCAAATCTCAAAGGGGTTGACGAGGGTTTCACTCCCTTATATCTCCAGTTTTGGGAATTTGAAACAAGGCCTGTACATCGTCAACAGGGTCCTACTCAAAAGCACATCGTTCAAATTTTTGGTATATTACTCATCATCCTCCCTCCAGAGGTACTTTACTTTATTTAACAAGAGCTAAGTTCCAAAAAAAACAAAGAAAAACATTAATGAGTGAATACGAATTGATTAATTCAAAACAAACATACTCAATGCATTGTGATTAATATTCAAAAATAGGAAATTTTTGCATACAAGAAAGTACTGAACCAAAACAAGAAAGATTACAAATGAGAATGCAAATGTAATTTGAAAATGCTATGTTGAGGAGACTAGTCTCCATATGGACTTGTTGCTTCAAACGATGCGCTGGAAGTCTTAACATTCACTGAGTCAAAGGAGACTTCAAATTTGACTGGCTGACCCAAAATTAATAGTCTTTGCATCCAGCAGGTCTTGCATATTTTCTTTGAAAGCCCCGCAGTCTTCAATGGAATGGCTTAGTGCCCCCGCATGGTAATCACATTGCACATTAAGATTGAAACCATAGGATAAGGAGGAATGACAGGATTCAGTGGCTTGAGTTCCAACAAGGAAAGCTTGAGCAATTGAGAGAACAATTGGCCATAAGTCATGGGAATAATGTCGAACACCCTCTTTAGCTTCCTATCCCTTTGTTTATCTTATTGCATACGTTTCTATTGATAGGTTTGCTGCTGAGTAGCACACCGAACTTGGATGAACATGAGGAACATTCTGATTTTGATTATCCATCTGATTTCCAGAATTTGTAAATGGTTGCTGGTGAGAACTTTTTCAGAGTATAAGTTGTGGGAGATGTGATTCAGATCATGAGATAGAACTTTGAAGAGGAGAAGGCGTAACCCTATTCTTTGTAGCAGTTGGCATAAGATTGACTTGCACGCTCAAAACTTCGGGAGTGAAGAGAATTGTCCCTGCCTCAAGAAAGTCCTAAACTTGGTGCTTAAAAGCTATGCAATCTTCAGTGTCATGATCGGGTGCCCCAGAGTGGAATTCACACCTAGCATTATCGTCAAATCCATGAGGGAGCCTTTCATGTGTAGTGAAGATTCAGAGTTTGACCAAACGAAATCCTAGCAGGGGAGGAAGCAATTGTGCATACAACTTTGGAATATGATCAAATTTTCGTTAAGGCTGTTTTGGCCTTTGCTGACGGACTTTGTCTTTTTTGGGTCCTCTTGGGAAGTGACAACTGGTTGCGGATGGGAAGATCCTGGAACGCAAGGCTATAGAGGAGATACTCCCTGACTTAACAGAGTCTCCAAATTATGGGGAGGAATGGTAACTCCCATTGCAGCAGGCATAGAACTATCTTCTTTCTTCAACACTATCCCCAGAATTTCCATAACTAAACTTAATTGAGCCTTCAACTGAGTGTTCTCTTATTTCAAGAGTTCTTATCTAGGGACCAAATTCTGTATGTCTAGCATCGAGAATACATTTGTTCTTTCATCTCGTCCAATTCCCCACGAAGTTGTTCCATATCTTGAATCTGAAAAGAAAATACTGAGTCTGAATAAGGATTCCCCATTCTGAATACCTTCTGAGTACCTGATATGGATGCATGAAGATGCATGAGGTGAGTGAGAGAATTCTCCTTCTGATATGATTTGGACACCACTGTCTCCGGGTTGATATCGTCTTAGACCTTGTCTCTGGATGATGTACCATCTTCACTCGAATGATCAATTGCCCTAGAATAATACGCGTAGAAGATTCTTTCAGGAAAACAAATGAATGCTTTTCCAAGCGAATCGATATAAACTGCATCATCAGGCATATTACGCCACACAAAAAATACAGTTTGTCTTTTATCAAAACAAAAGAGACATCCACCTGGTGAAAAAATAGGAATTGGACCTTTGGAAGAGATGTCAAACAGGTGTTGGGCTTTATATTTCAACCCCTTTGTAGTCTTTAAATATCAAAACCGGGTACCCCAGAATAGGGGATGCATCTAGCATACGTATCGTAATTAGAAGAGATGTTTGTGGGAGGAAGACCTCAAAGATCAGAGCTAGGAAGAGCTGGGAATAATAGGATATAATGCATTGGGCTCGTATCAACATGCTCATCAGGATTCTTCTGTCTTTGATTAAAAGCTTTACCCCATGAATACACTTGGGGAATAAACACTGGCTCTTGTTGAACAAATTAGGGAACACAAAGTTGTGGAGGATGCTTCTGATTAAAAAGTATGATGCCCCGAGGTGGAAACCACATCTGACGTTGATCAACAAGAACGAAGCACTGATATAAGATCATATAGTAAAAGATGTTCCAAGAACCCAGGATTACGTATCACTCCATGGTTGGAAGCAATTCCTAAAAGAAGATGAGGAGGAGAGAGAACCTGCTGCGGCAGTAAGTTTATTGATCATCATCAGAGCTTCCATGACCTGACTTATATGAGTCCTTAATCAATTATGTTCCTGCTTGAAGAGATTTCTTACTACGGGCCAAAGCTTTCATGTATATCACTCATAGCTATTCCATAACCGATCCCTGAACAAGTGCAGTAAGAAATCAAGTTGAACCTCCGAGGAGAGCACCATGTCTGAATAAGAATCCCCAATCTTTGAGTACCTGCTATGAACGCATGAATATGCATGGAGTGCATGAATGGATCCCATGTCATGTTCCTTCATTCCCAAGGAATTTACGTGCTTTGATTTTGATTTTATGTAAGTAAAAGATGGAAAGGTTCAACACAAGGCTTGCAAATATGATTCCTTGGAAATAATAGAACATGTATGTTAAGTATGTGGTTAACCATGTTATGTATGCAAAGGCATGAGATAAAATGGGATCAAGGTTCCATCATTTCTGAATATGATTGTTGCACTTCTTCTGAACCATGCGAGTATCATCAAGTCAAAGGTCTGTCATAGCTTCCGTTCATATAAGAACCAAGTACCCTGTAGTTCTCCCATTGTACGAGGTCAAGGCTTTTGGAACATTGGATACTGTTGAGCATTTTCTGAATATGCTGGGAATACTAAGATCGAAGGCCTTAATGAACCTCCAAGTATACAAATCAGGAGCTCGGAAAATAAATCTGAGAACCATATAGTCACCAACAGAATATAGCATCTGAATAAGTCACCAACAGAAATCCAAAACATAACCATTAGAACCAATAGTCACTGTCTGATCATAGTCTCCATCTGAGCATGAGTAACCGTCTGAACATAGTCACCAACTGTACCTGTAATAAGAATTCCCTCCCCGCTCGCGAGTGAAGACTAGGTCAGGGTAAGGCAAGGGTAACTCGCAATCACGGGTCCGCCTGAAAGTGCTATGGGCTTACCCACAGACGTGGGTGCGGATAGTAATTCATTTGAACCTCATCCGAGCATGGTATATGACATGACTGCACTAATCGAACCATGTCCTATAGTCGTCATGCCCCCACTCTATTCCTAGTGTCCTAGTGCACTCTGGCCTGGGTACTGGGCCTTTTACCTCGATAGCAACACCCACCCAACATGGAAAACCAGAATCCAGCATAATAGATAACCAATATGGAAAGCAATAAAATGCAATGCAAACTTATGCTCAGATAAACATGTACAAATGAGTAAACTGAAAGCATAAAAATAAACACCTAAAGAAAAGAAAACAAGAGCTAGGAGTGACTCTGGGATGGACCAGCATTTGGTCGACCTGTCCCCAGTGAAGTCGCCAGCTGAAACAACCGGCTGAAAATCATCAAACAATGAAGTCGCCATTGAACGTCTTTTATCCCACATGGAGGGAAAGGTAAACATCAAGAAAACCTGAGAAGGATGAAATTAAGGTCGAACGACCAAGAGATAAGGGTAAGGGAGTATGTTACGCAAGGGGAAGGTATTAGCACCCCACACGCCCGTAGTACTCTACGGTATCCACTCTTGTTGTCTATCTTATGGGTGTGTTCAATCTATGCTTACTGTTTATTACTGCTAAAGGGAGAATGCATACAAAAGAAAAGGAGAAAAGAATGTAGGGAAAATAAAAGTTATGCTCGTTCGGGCCCTACCCCGATGCCTACGTATCCCTTTTAAGGAATCAGAGTGTCGTAGTTCGGCTTATATGTTTTGTTGGTTTATATTTTTTAATGAACAATATTAATTTCACCTTCTACCGCAACTCGACCTTTGGAGACTTACTCGTCAGCACAGAAGTGAATTAACACGCACTTTTGAGAAAGTTTTAGAGAAAATGTGCTTGGGCGCACAAAAAAGTTTGAATTGGTTTGTGTTTTTGATGAAAAATATTAATTTCGCCTTCTGCCGCAACTCGACCTTTGGAGACTTACGCGTCAGCACAGAAGTGAATTAACATGCTCTTTTGAAAAGATTTTGAAAGAAAAGCCCGTAGGCAAAAGAGTTTGTGTTTGTTGGTGTTTTTGCTTGTAGATAACAGCTAGTTGACCTCAAGAGAGAGATTTTAGTCGTTTCTCTACTTATTTATGAAATGGGTCTTTGAGACTTGAACCACACCAAAGCTTATAATAAGAGAACAATAAGGTCAAGAAGAAACTCGCTTATCGTCTCACATACTTAACGAAGATATGATTCTCGTCAGTAAATTTTTAGTACTTTGAAGTTTGTAAAAAAAAGCTTTTTTGTTTTAGATGCATATGCAAAGAGGGGAAAGAAAAGTCAAGGGGAGACTAGCCTATTTCTAAACCTAAAGTTATCATACAATGGTGGTCCTAAGATTTGGATGAAAGGGGAAATCTCTACCTAATGTTAGCATGCATAGTTTGCAGTAAAGCCCGGTTTCTCATGATTTCTACAAAAGCAGTAGAGAAACGTGATAAAGTGTGGAAATGAGGGATAAATTAAGGTCGCGATGATATCGAACGGAGAAAGTTCGTTGCCTGTTCAAAACCACGCAAGCCATAAGAAAACTCTACCAAAAGCTACTATGCGCGAGTGATCAAAGAATTAATCTCCAAGCATTCCCCATCGCGAAAGTTGAATCAATACTATCACAAAATCTTAACAAGCGGATATCAATCTGTAGCAAAGCGTATCAAAACAAAGAAACCCAACGATCTTCACGAAAGAATAAACCTAACGGAGAAAGTCCATTGCTTCTTCATAGTCACGCAATCAAAGATAAAACTCTACCAAAAGCATCCTCGAATTTCCTTGACAAATATTGCATTCTCAGTTTGCATAGAAATCCACCTCCTTTATTCCACAATGTCTCAAAAATTGATGCTAAAAAAACTACCAAAAAGTCATGTAAAAATTAGCAACAAAAGTAGGAAAACTCAAGAATTAATCGAAAAAAACAATTAAAATCTATATGTCTAAAAAAAATATTGTTATTTATGTTTCATCATTTCTTATTCTATTTATTATTTTTTCTTATTTTTATTAACAAAACTATGACAAGAAAATCAAAAGATACTTAAATAAATACTAAAGCAGAGGGGGTGCAAATTTGATCAGGATGGGTGGAAGCATTGGAGTCTGGGCGTAAGCCATTAGATTTGAGTCCATGAGGTCCTTTCTTCTCACCAATTCTTTAATTGTGCCAAAAATCGTTGGGCTTGAGGAAATGCCACACGTTAAGGCCCAGTGATTCCAGTCCACCAATTCAATTCAACAAGCAACTTGTTAATTCAAATAAAATTATATTAAAATTAACATGATTATAAAAAAAAATAAAAAAAGTACAATGGAAAAACGGGTTTGGATGAAATTAGGGTTAGACGTGTTATCCCTTTCTTCTCTTTCGCAAAAAACGCTGATGGCTTCTTCTTCACAGACTCAGCAGCGCGGTGAACTACGACCTTCCACCGTGTCTGCTCCATCAATAAAATCACTGCCATCTCCGCACCTTGACCACCTCTCTTTTAATAACTCATCAATACACTGTCGTGACTTCATGATTTCCTCTTCTTTTCGGTTTCTCTCTACTTCGTCATTTCTGACTGGCCAATGCTTGTATGTCCGTCTCAGTTTCCACTTCTTCTCTGATTTATCATTGTTTCGAAATCGCTTCGGTTCTAATAGCATCGACGAACCTTCAACAGCAACGACAATCAAAGAAACCTGGAGTTAGCCACAAAATCTAGGTGATGATAACCTTTTCCTTTTACTCTCTACACGAGCTCCTTCTTCGTCTTCACTCTTACGCTCTCTTTCGTTTTCCTCTACAAATTTTTGTGTTCGTATTTCTGAGTTTTGCGTTTATGTTGCTACTATCAAGGTAATTTGACGCAGCGATGCAGTATTGTAACGAAGGAAATCGCTGTTGGCATCGTTGATATTGTAGTGATGAGGTTGTTTCAATTTCTCTGTGTTGTTGATGATATCGTAGAGTGATCTTCAAGAGGAAGATGGAAGATGATAAAAGAGAGAAAAGTGAGGATGAAGGTGAGAGGTGGTTGTGATGGAGGATCCAAGAGAGAGAATATGAGAGGGTTGAAGTTTGTTATGGATGTAACCAATTTGTTACTGTTTTCTGGTAGTTGAAGATGAGGAAGAAAAGGGAAAGTGGGGAGGTCAATTGAGATAAGGATGACGATGGTGGTTTTTCTTGTGTGATTATCCATAGAGTGAAGAATGAAAATGATTGAAAGGTATGAACCTGATTTATATTCTGTTAGGAACCTGTTAGAGATTCAATCCGAGTTTTTTTTCTTCTTTCTTTTCTCTCAATTTCTGGTATATGTTTTCGATTGAAACAGTTATTATTGTTGTGAAATATGCAGATTTGTTAATGAAGGTGACGAGTGATAAAGGTGGTGAAGAAATTCTAAGGATTTTTGTGGTGATTGTTGTAAGTTGGAGCTAGAAGATGAAAGTTGCAGTTTATGTAGAGATATTGAAGGGGATTCAAGAAGGAAGGTTATGGACGCTGAAGAATGAATTCAAGATTCAAGGGAGATTCTCAAGAGAACGATGGTTGAAGGAATAGGAAGGGAGAGTGAGTGGAGGTTGAAAGAAGGTTGAAGCTGATAATTATATAGTTTCAGAGAGAACCAGAAGGTGAGCTTTCTGATTTTTCTCTGTAGTTTTTTCTGGTTTAATTCTGTTAATGAATCCATTCCTCTGCAATCTCTGAATTTATATTATATAGAGGAAGTTGTGAATGAAATTGGTTATGAAGTTGGTTATAGCTTGAGAGCTTTTTCATTGGATTGAGGGAGTTTGTTATCTGATCAACGGTGGGATTTGATGTCAGTTATAGTGTGAACAAAGTTCTGTTAGAGATTGTTTTGATAGTGAAAATCGGTTAAGTAGTTAGTAATGACAGGTTAATTAGTTAGGAAGTTAAAAGTTAGTTATGGAAGTTATAAATTCTGTTTGAGTTTGTTAAATGTTGGGAAATTAGAAATTTTGTTTGAGATTTCTGTTAGTTCTTTTTTGTTTGGTTAGGGATAGTTTGGTTAGAAATTAGTTTTGTTTTCTGTTATGAGATAACAGTTAGGAGATTAGTAAATCTGTTAGAAAGTAGTTAGAGAAGTTTGTTAATTGTTAGAGTTATTGATTTTCTGTTTTTATAGCCTGTTCACTTTTTGTTATGTGTAACTGATTCGGTTACATGTTGTTAGGAATGAAAGTTAGTTGGTAGTTAAATTCTGTTAGTTTCTTATTGAAGTTCTATTTGTTTTTTTGATTTTCCTGCAGGGCTGGGATTTGGTTGCGGGAGAAACTTGAGCACTTGCAAATTGCTTTTGTACTGAAACTTTTAATTCCCATTTTTATAGATTTTCTTACTGCATGTTTATAATGGCATAGGTACAGTTGGATTATCTTTGCCATAGATCGAAACAGGTGTGAACCAATTTAGCCACTTTGGTTTGGAAACCAGTTTGTCTGCAAGTGAATTACTGTTATGCAAAACTGCTTGGTTAATTGACAGGGTGTAGCTTAAAATTAGAAGAATGCTTAAAATTGGAGTTCAAGGAAACTTTAAGAAGATGGCAATGAGAGATTGAATATGGCTTGAAGAAATACCTAGGAAAAACAGTTTGTAGTTTGGGCTAAGCGAAAGAGGATTTTTAAGATGGTTACTTGGCACTAACATGGAAACATGAAGATGTTAGGCTGTTTAGATTTTTAGGTTTAAAACCAAAAATTTGTGTGGTACATTCTTTTGTATGATGCTTAGACAAGCTAAACATGGTTTTTGTAAATTGGATGTATGGTTTTGTATGATGTTTAGACATTGTAAAACTTGAATAATGAATATTAAACTTGGAATTTTGAATCTTGAACCAATTGAAACTTGTAATTTTGCATTATGGTCACTTGAACGGTGAATGAAATTTGGATTTGCGATCTTGAAATTTGAAATAGCCTCAAATAATTCTTGAATCCCCTTGTACATGCATGAACTTGATATTTTCTCTAAATTCCAAATAACTTGTTTCTCAAGAAATCCCACATGAATCCTTTTCTAACCTTGCATGCTTGGTAAATGAACTTTAATCCAATTCTTGAACAAAACTTGAATTCACATGATATTTCTCTTGAAATAATCTAAAATAAACTCTGTGATCAGAATTCCACCTTTTTGAATGAACCCTAAAGCAAATTACTTTTATCAAAAGCCATGAAGCGAGCCCAATCTTCAATTGATGACCATGAACCAAATGGTCCCTAACATCACCCTTTGTCTTTCGTGAGAGAATGGATCCAACACGTTGATCCCCATCAATCTTGTATAACAAATAGTAAGAGAACCAAACTGCCTTGATCTCGATGAATTTACAATGACATCCTTATATCACGCCTTATCATTCCACGAACCTCCATTGAAGATGTTAATAAACCCAGGTACGATAGGATATAAATCCTAATCTTCCATACAAAGCTTTTAGATTTTGATCTCAAGGCACTGAAATGAAATCCAGAGAAAATAGATTATATCGCAAGTAAGCCAATCGACCAGATGAAGAGCTTTGCATTATAAGGCATACAAACCCTAATTCGTGTAGAAGGTCCAACTGAATCTTCTTTTCTAGAATAGAGTTGTTGCCCACATGACTAGAGATTCAAGCAATGATTTCCTTCTTATTTCCCAAAGATATATCAATTGAAACCCTGGTTATTCATGGACAATATCCCCTGATGATAACCTTTCCTAATAATCACAACTTTACAGATAAACCTCTCCTGAATGTTACATGATTTAGAGAAATAAACTCTAATCAAAGGATGATGTTGAACACAAGGAGATAATGAATGTATGATTTAGTAGCCCTTAGATGACCTCGTAGAATAACTTGGAAATGAACATGGGAATACATAAAGAAATACGACCAAGATGGCCATATCTTAAAAAACCTAATGAACCTCAGTTGATGAAACGCTGACAAGCACAACTTTGGTGGAGAAAATACCGACTCTTGTCTTGAGTGCATCTGAATGAGTAATAGCCCCTTAATCTTGAAGAGAACAGAACCCTCAATAAGCATAGGTTGCAATCCTAATTCCACATTTCACTGCTTGAAGATAATTGGAAGAATCAGGCTTTATTGGATACGAACACCTTAACTGCTGCGAAACCCTAATATCGCACAACCACTGAACTTCGAACCTCAAGCGCTTTATTGAATGCAAATGTATGTTAATGACCTAATGGAATATATAAATATGAATGCAAGAGTCTAATCCAGATAGAAGAAATTAGGAGGGCAAATTTTGGGGTGCAACACTACCCGAGGCACAACGGTCCATTTGTGAGGGTTTTCACTTCATTCTCATATGTCATTAATGAATCATGGACGTTTTTTGCATCAAATTTTGTGTTCTTTGTTTTTCTTTCGTACATTTTTATTTTCTTTTAAAAGTAGCTATGCTCTTACACACACTCACATATTAAAATGCAGATCTAAATCCACCCAGGATTCCATGGGTAACAGTTCTGATATGGCCAATTGTGACTTTGAAAATCCGATCTACCAAGCCGACGACGAAGGAGAGGAAGATTGTGAGGTGCCAGGGGAGTTGGCCAGGTTGTTGCAACAGGAAGAAAGGACCATTCAGCCACACGAAGAGTCGGTCGAAACAGTTAACTTGGGAACTGAGGAAGACAAAAAGGAAGTCAGGGTGGGTGCTAATTTGGAACCTAATGTCAAAGAGCGTTTGATTCAGTTGTTGCACGATTATGTTGAAGTCTTTTCCTGGTCATACGAAGACATGTCGGGACTAGATACAGACATTGTGGTACATCGTCTGCCTACGAGGGAAGATTTCCCCCCAGTAAAGCAAAAGGTTCATCGCATGAGGCCCGATATGTCGGAAAAGATCAAAGCAGAAGTCATGAAGCAATTCAATGTTGGATTCTTGGTTGTCACCTCTTATCCCCAATGGGTTGCCAATGTTGTTCATGTGCCCAAGAAAGACGGTAAAGTGTGAATGTGTATGGACTACAAAGATTTGAATAGGGCAAGCCCCAAAGATGATTTCCCACTCCCCCACATCGACATTCTAGTTGACAATACGGCACAACACAAAGTGTTTTCCTTCATGGATGGTTTCTCAGGCTACAACTAAATCAAAATGGCACCTGAGGATATGGAGAAAAAAACCTTTGTTACACAGTGGGGCACTTTCTGCTATAAGGTCATGCCATTTAGACTGAAGAATGCTGGGGCAACCTATAAACGCGCCATGGTAGCTTTATTTCATGACATGATACATCATGAGATAGAGGTCTATGTAGACGATATGATATCCAGATTGCAAACAGAAGAAGAACACCTTGATCATTTACAGAAACTGTTTGAGAGGTTGAAGAAGTACAAGTTGAGATTGAATCCAAACAAGTGCACGTTTGGAGTACGGTCTGGTAAACTCCTAGGCTTTGTCGTTAGCAACAAAGGTATCGAGGTTGATCCTGCCAAAGTTAAAGCAATACAAGAAATGCCATCTCCTCGTACTGAAAAGGAAGTCAGAGGATTCTTGGGACATTTGAATTACATCGCCAGGTTCATTTCTCACCTGACAGCTACTTGTGAGCCAATCTTCAAGCTCTTGAAGAAAGATCAAGTAGTCAAATGGAATGATGAATGCCAAGTTGCTTTTGACAAAATCAAGGAATACTTACAAGAGCCTCCTGTGTTGTTACCACCCGTCGAGGGAAGGCCTTTAATCTTGTATTTGACTATTTTAGAAAACTTAATGGGGTATGTGTTGGGGCAGTATAACGAGTCTGGCCGAAAAGCGCATGCTATTTATTACCTGAGCAAAAAGTTTACCGACTGTGAAACAAGATATTCAATGCTCGAGAAAACTTGCTGCGCTCTGGCATGGGCTGCTCGTCGATTGAGACAGTATATGCTAACCCATACTACTCTGTTGATATCTAAAATGGACCCGATAAAATACATCTTTGAGAAGCCCGCTCTTTCTGGGAGAATAGCGAGGTGGCAGATGATCCTGACAGAATATGACATACAGTATACTACCCAGAAATCAATAAAGGGTAGTGTATTGGCTGATCACCTCGCTCACCAGGCTATGGAAGATTATCAGTCCATGAAGTTTGAGTTCCCGGATGAAGACATCATGACATTAGACAATTGTGAAGAAATCAGGCCATATGACGGACCTGAACAAGGATCCCGATGGACCCTATTCTTTGATGGAGCATCCAGTGCACTGGGAAATGGTATCGATGCCGTACTCATATCTCCGGAGGGATGTCATACTCCCTTTACTTCCAGACTTTGCTTCAACTGTACAAACAACATGGCAGAATACGAAGCATGCATCTTTGGTCTCAAAGCTGCTATAGACTTGGGGATCAAATCCTTGAATGTATTTGGAGATTCAAATTTGGTCATCAGTCAGATCAAAGGGGAATGGGACACGAAACATCCTAACCTTATCCCTTACAAAGAACATGTGTTGACATTGTTGCCGCATTTTGAGAATATTACCTTTGAGCATTTCCCGCGAGAAGAAAATCAGCTAGCAGACGCACTTGCTACAATGTCATCTATGTTTAAACTTAATTGGGATAACGAGGCTCCTCAAATCACTATTGAGCGGATGGATGAACCAGCCTACTGTCATGAGGTTGGTACTGAAGAAGTAGTGGATCGACCTTAGTTCCATGAAGTTAAAAGGTATCTCGAGTCTCAGGAGTATCCAGAAGGAGCTTCAGTAAATGACAAGAAGTTCCTAAGAAGATTCTCAGCTAAGTTCTTCCTCAGTAACGATATTTTGTACAAACGCAGTCATGACTCTGTATTGCTTCGGTGCGTAGACAAGGTTGAGGCTGAAAGGATCATGGTTGAATTACACGAAGGCACTTTTGGTACCCATTCCAGTGGGCATACAATGTCAAAGAAGATCCTTTGGGCAGGCTATTATTAGTCTACCATAGAGGCAGACTTCTATCAACACTCTCGGACTTGCCATAAGTGTCAGATTTATGCTGATAAAGTGCAAGTACCTTCGGTTCCTCTGAACATCTTGACGGCTCCTTGGCCCTTTGCTATATGGGGAATCGATATGATTGGGGAAATCAAACCAACGGCCTCCAATGGACACCGCTTCATCTTAGTGGCCATTTACTATTTTACAAAGTGGGTTGAGGCAGCTTCCTTTGCTTCCGTTACTAAGAATGTGGTCACTCGGTTCATCAAACAGAACCTCATATGTCGGTACGGTGTCCCTGAGAGAATCCTCATTGATAATGGTACGAATCTAAATAACACTATGATCACCGCCTTGTGCGAGCAATTCAAGATCCATCATCATAATTCTTCCCCTTACCGGCCAAAGATGAATAGTGTTGTCGAAGCTACAAATAAAAACATTAAGAAGATCATACAAAAAATGACAGTCACATACAAAGACTGGCATGAGATGCTACCGTTCGCTCTCCACGGGTATCGTACCACGGCTCGCATATCAACTGGGGCAACACCCTATTCTCTAGTATACGGCATGGAGGTTGTCTTACCTATTGAGGTCCAGATCCCCTCTTTGAGGATCATGAAGGATGCTAGTTTGAATGAAGAAGATTAGATCCAGACTCGGTTTGACCAACTAAACTTTATTGATGAGAAGAGGCTTACAGCTATATGTCATGGTCAGATATACCAAAAACGCATGATCAAAGCTTTTAATAAAAAGATCAAACGTCGGGTATATCGGGTCGGTGACTTGGTAATCAAGCGTATCATTTTGCCACAAGGTGATCCCAGGGGAAAATGGACTCCTACATATGAAGGGTCGTTTATAATTAAAAGCATATTCTCTGGTGGAGCAATGATCTTGACCACTATGGATAGCGACGACCTCCCGCACCCTGTAAATACGGAAATAGTTAAAAGATACTACGCATGATCAAAGACCTGCTAGGTTGACTGGCCTAGACAAAAATAAGGGCTTCCCGACAAACCAAAAGGGTTCGGGAAAAAATAAGGGATGAAAATTAAAAAAAGTTGTACACCCGGCAAGTCAAAAACCCGAAAGGGCAGCTTGGGCAAAAAAGGGTATCCCGGTGGACTGAAAACCCGAGAGGGCGGTCCAGGCAAAAGTTAGGGATTAAAGCGTATGACTATGTCCTGTTGGATCATCTTGCAGACAATTTTCAGCTTTGACCAATCAACTCAAACGGTTCTAATCAATCTAATCGACTTCGTCGAGGCGACAAGTGGACAAGACACTTAGAGACACAAAGACTATAGCAGAATGGGAACCCCATGGGATTATTGGACATAGCTATCTTTCCTTTGTATCAATGGTCATTTTGTTACGACGACATTCTCTTACTAGAATGCTCGTCTCATTATACAAAAATACTTATTCAAGTTAATACAAAGATATCCCCTTTGGAAGTCCAAAACCATTTGTTTTTTCGTTTGTGTTTTATTTACAAAAAACGTCCAATGATTTATTTTTGAACATATGCATTTGAACGTGATTACTGTTACAAATAAACAGAAAACGGAAAGACAATTACTAATGACTTTAAGAAATAGGATAATATATGTAGGCCATTCCATAAAACCCCTGCAGTTACCTTCTCCAACAAGGGCGAAAGCAATTACATCTTACTACAGGATCATTAACATATCCCCAGAGCAAAGCTTCCAGCTACCGCTCCAGAGATTCCCCATAAAAATTAATCAACATGAAATTATCATCAGCCAAATTCCAACAGACGAATATTTTCAAACAAGAAAAGACTGGTCGACCATCTACATAATAAAATATTTTTTCCAGATTCTTATTGGTTCAGATAAACCTCTCAACGGTTTACTCTGATTCATTTCCAGATTCCTTACTGGTTCAGATAAATCTCTCAACGGTTTATTCTAATTCGTTTCTATATTCTAACTGGTTCAGATAAACCTCTTAACGGTTTACTCTAATTCATTTCCAGATTATTACTGGTTCAAATAAATCTCTCAACGGTTTATTCTGATTTGTTCCCAGATTTTCACTAGTTCAAATAAACCCCTCAACGGTTTATTCTAATTCGTTTCCAGATTCTTACCGGTTCAGATAAACCTCTCAACGGTTTACTCTGATTCATTTATTCTTACTGGTTTAGATAAACCTCTCAACGATTTACTTTGATTCATTTCCAAATTCTTACTGGTTCAGATAAATCTCTCAACGGTTTATTCTGATTCGTTTCCATATTTTCACTGGTTCAGATAAACCCCTCAACGGTTTATTCTGATTCGTTTCCAGATTTTTACTGGTTTAGATAAACCTCTCAACGGCTTATTCTGATTCGTTTCCAGATTTTCACTGGTTCAGATAAACCTCTCAACGGTTTATTCTGATTCGTTTCCAGATTTTCACTGGTTCAGATAAATTCTCTCAACGGTTTATTCTGATTCGTTTCCAGATTTTCACTGGTTTAGATAAATCTCTCAACGGTTTATTCTGATTCACTTCCAGACCCACTGGTTCAGATAAATCTCTCAACGGTTTATTCTGATTCATTTTCTATTAAAATCAAGTTCAGACTTTCTGTCAATAGTCATCTTTGGATGGCATCTATAAGCCCATCTCCGACAACTCCCCATCATTTCTCCAAATGGCATCTTTAAGCCCATTCCCTACACAATCAATCAGCGTATCATCGAGTGCAAATTTCTGGGCACTCTAGTGTTCAATCATCTTCCACTCTCAAGCCACGAACGACAAACATGGCAATCTCGCTTTTCAAGTTTAAGAAGATTGAACAGGGGCAGCTGTTGTACCCTAAAATTTGCCCTCCCATTTTTTACTCAAGATGCTATCCCAGGGTTTCTTAAATATTCAATTTGGCTCAAAAGTTGATCAAACGGATTTTCTTCCTAGGCAACCAGTTAGCAATTAGGGTTTTGCACTTCTCAAAGGTTTGCCCAATTCATGGCCCAGATAACTGCAAAGGCATTTGTGTGATTTCTATTTATTCTCTTAACTATAATCTTCTAAAGATTGATGTTACTTCTGAGGGCATATTCTATTTGAATAAGGTGCAAAGTTTAAGATCTTCAAGCAAATCATGATTGAGGGTTCAATTAATCACTTAGGTTTGAGCTTCTACACATTTATTTTGTTTAAAAGTGCAAGATACATGATTTATCCTATCATATTATGTTTACTTAAAGTGCAAGTTATCAAGCTAGGATGCTTATTCAAGACATTCAAACCAAGAATTGCAAAATTAAAATTAAAAACTCAGAAGTTTTGGACAATAAATTTGCATTGTTACTCTAGCTTTGTTCATTACAGTTTGGTGGGTCTTTTTTTTTACAAATAATTACAAGTGATTACAAAAATTAAAAATGCAAAGTTTAAATCTACAAAGGAAGTTTGCTTCTTCTTCAAGACTCCTTGCTTCATCCTCAAGAAATTCCGCATTTGCTAGCCTTTGTCTTGCTTGCCATTTGTTTGTACATGTGACAGAAGAAAAGAAAAAATTAGCAAGCATCATGGAAAATTCCAAGCAAGAATTAATGGTTAAAATATTTTTTCATTTCATCATGAGGGTTTATATTTGGAATCAGATTAAGAGGGGTTTATTTTTAATCATAGGCCATTTCTCCCAATTGCAAATCACAAAAGGTTGCATTTTTTTTTTGTTCACAAAAAAGAGAAAAGGGAAATTGCTAACATTGCCTGAAACAAGCAGCAAACTGCCAAGCATAGCAAATGAATAAGCAACGAAAAGCCAAGTCAATGCAGCCCCAATTAAAGCAAAGGTAGGTTGCTAAGGCAGAAAAATAGAAAACAGCAGTATGAACAAAAACAGGCTACAAGCAGTACAACAAAGCAATATACATTGTAAACAGCAGCTACACTTAAAGCAGACCAACAAGCAACTCAAAACAAACAAAGAGAACAGCAAACTAGCCATGGCTCGCCAAAACCCTATGCCTCATCATTTCCCGAAGAATATAAACCCTTCAGAAATGCATCAAAAGCAAAAATGTTTTATCTAACAAAGAGAGGAAAGAGGAAAGATATCACTTAGTCAGCAAATGCCAAGACAAGCAGGTTGCTATAAGCAACAATCCAAGAAGACCTGCTCCAAAAGCCTCCCTATGTTGCCCATAGCAGTCCAAAAACCTGTCCAAGTTCTGCATAAAAGCATGTCAACATAAACCATAGCAACTAGTCTGCAATACATTCCAAAAAATGCCCAGACTTGCACCAAAATAGAAACAGTCCAAGCTGCACTCAAAGGCCAAAGACTAAAAAAGGGCCAAAACTGTCAAAATTCAAAGTGGTATTTCCCTCCTATTTTTTTTACCCTAATAAAAGAACAAGTTTACTGTTTTATAGAGATGAGAACCATCAGATTAAGGGGACAGATACATCACCAAGCAAAATAGAAGCACAGAACGAGCAAAGATATCAAAAACCACCAAAAACTCAGAACAAGAGGTTTAACAAAATCTTTTGTTCCAAACCAACATAACATCATCAATACCATCTCAAAACCCAACTGAAATATCACAAAAAACATCACAAAGAAACCAGGACAAAATATCATCAAACCATCTCCAAACCAACAGAACATGAACAAATCATCTTCAAACCCCAACTGAAATATCACAAAAACATCACAAAGAAACCAGAACAAAATATCATCAAACCATCTCCAAACCAACAGAACATGAACAAACCATCTTCAAACCCCAACTAAAACATCACAAAAACCAGATACAAAACCAGCAAAAATATCAAAACCACAAAAACTCAGAACACGAGGTTCAACAAAAATCTTTTGTTTCAAACCAACTGAAGCATCATCAACATCGCCATCCAACCATCATCAAAAAAATAGCAAATAACAAAAACACAGAACCAAAAGTCCACTATTCCAAACTTGTCATCAAACCCAACAAATCATTGGCAAACCAATAAACAACAAGAACCCTAATCCGATAAATAGGGTAATACAAGTTCAGAAGAAGAAAAAGTAACACAAGCTCAGAAGGAGAAAGAAATCGCCCACAACACAAAGTCAGAATCGTCTTACCAAAAGAACGTCAGGAGGTAACCAGGGTTATAGATCTGGACCTCACCAAGCAATCTCTTTCTTCTCTTTCTCTCCTTCTTTGGATCTACCGTTGTATGCATCACTATTTTTTCCGTTTTCATCAAACAAAAATTAGGGTTTCCTTTTCCCCTTTTCTAGATTTAGAGCCATCAAGTGGAAATCTGTAGAAATGAGTCACAAATTAGTAACTAGAATTAAGAGACGATCAGAAAATGTAAGAAAAGTAAGGTTTTGAGACACGCCGCCGCTGTCACTGCCGGGAGGCGATTTCCGGCGCGGCCAAAGGGTCTTCTCCGGTGAAGGCCCATAGTAAGGGAGAAGAAAGAGGACTGAGCATTGAAGAGAGAGAAAGAAAGTGGAGTTATGAAACCTGGCTTCATGAGTAAGAGTTTTTGTTTTGTTTAACAACAATGCTCCGGCCAATCTGGTGGTGACATTTGTCACCACCTCTTTAGCTGTCCAGAGTGATTCCCCACTTGCCATCCCATGATAGTATGATGTTCCCTCATCATCTATCCCTTTGATCAGTTATCACACCCTTTCAACGTTGTCTTAGATGCATGCCTTTGGTACACCTCTAGGGAGTTGTTGTACTGGATTAGCCAGAAGCATTTGGGCTTACTAATTTTTGCACCCCCTACTCTTACTTATGTTACAGGCCCATTTCTACTTTCTTCTTTATATTTTTTGTTTGTTAATATTTTCTTCTTCATTATTCTTTTTATTTCATTTTTTAGCATATGTTTAAGAAATTTAAATATGTTAAAATTTGTTTTAAATAATTATTGATTTTAAAATAATTTTTATTTGACAACATTAATTAAGTCCTTAATTAATATTATCAAATGAAAAGAGTTTTAACCTAAATAATTATTTAATGGTTTGGATTTGTATTGCATGATTTAAATATTTATTTCTTACTGCCATCCCCATTCATTAATTTGTACCCCCATTCTCGAAGCTCTGTAATAACATAGAATTTCAACTTCGGCATTTTTACTGTTTATTCAATATTGTATAGTAATTACGCGTTTATGGCAAGATTCAAAAAACAATTGCTAGATAACCTAATTTCAAAGACAAAATTAACTTGAAACAAACACACTTTTTCACACGCGCACCTCTAGGGTAACCTCGCTCGTTGCCTCGGAAATATAGTCATGTCCCTCGAACATGGGACGTTTTAGCAATGACCCTTTGATAAAAAAAGATCGTAGTCCCTTGATGACCCTTGATGTTGCCTTCGATAAAACGATCTAGTCCCTTACAAAAATTGCTAAAGCGTCTCATAAGTTGCTTTCGATGACTGTAAAATTGACCCGCGCTTGTCCCTTCACATCCAACGATGGGGCTTCTTACCAAATTAATGGTAAGATAGAAACGTTAAAAGGAGGAATAAAAGAACCTTGAGACCTTTCGAGTAGGTAGATTCACTCCTAGTTGCTTGCTTGCTCACAACAAAAACATTTTACACCGACACTTTCATCTCAAAATATTTTCAAAAGACAAAACCTTTTGCATACGTTCTTATAGAGACGAGAGCCATTGCAAAACATCTTTTCAAAAAACTTTCCAAAAACACAATCCACCAACACATTTTTGAACCATCTTTCAAAACAAAACTTTGTATGCGTTCTTATAGAAACGAGAGCCATTACAAAGAGGTTTTTCAAAACACTTTCAAAACCCACACCACAAGCACACTGTCAAAACAAAAGCAAGTGATCTAAACGAGTAACTAAGAGCCCATGGAAAACCATGGATGAAAAGGGTGCTAATACCTTCCCTTTTCATAATCTACCCCCCGAACTCAAGAAATAATATCGAAAGGTCTTTCCTGTGCTTTTTTACCTTTCCTTTTGGATAAAAGAAAAGTCGGTGGCGACTCTTGCTATCTGCACAAATGCGATCAAACGCAAAACCTCAAGTCAGTTCTCCCACCGTATCATACATATGTTCATTCAATTTAGTAATTGGACGTTTTTGCAAGCAAAACAGAAAAAATAAAAGGTTTGAACTTCAAAGTATATTTGTATTGATAATTTTCTTATAAACAGGCGATTTTATACAAAGAGATAGAAATCCTAGTAAGAGGAAATCATCATAAAATGAAAGAGTACAAAGTGAAAACAAGTGTATATAGCCATGTGGAAGTGATCTCATTGGGTTCCAACTCTGCTATTGCCCATATGCCTTTGAATATCATCCCTTTCCGTCAGAAGAAGTGGATTGCACTGATTTTGTACCATTTGAACTTTTGACCTTGGTAATAAAGCTGGTTGTAAGTGATCTGACGGGACATAGTCGTACGCTTTAATCCCTTATTTTTTCCTGGACCGTCCTTTTGAGTTTTTAGTCCACCAGGATACCTTTTTTGCAAGTCTCCTTTTTAGATTTCCGACTTTCTGAGTGTATAATATTTTATATATATCCCTTACCTTTTCCCGAACCCTTTTGGTTCGCCGGGATGCCCTTATTTTTGCCTAGGTATGTCAACCTAGAGGGTCATTCTTATGCGTAGTATTTTTTTACTATGTTCGCGTTCACAGGGTACAGGAAATCTTTGCCATCTATAGTGGTTAGCATCATAGCACCACCCGAGAATACTTTCTTGACAACAAATAACCCTTCGTAAGCGGGAGTCCATTTTCCCCTGAGACCTCCTTATGGTAGAACGATATGCTTTATTACCAAGTCACCGGCCATGTATACTCGATGCTTGATCTTTTTGTTAAATGCCTTGATCATACGTTTTTGATACATCTAACCATGACAGACAGCTGCAAGCCTTTTCTTGTTAATTAGATTCAACTGATCCAAACTATTATGAATCCATTCGTCTTCGTCTAAGTCTGCTTCTTTCATAATTCTTAGATAAGGGATTTGGACTTTAACAGGCAGGACAGCTTCCATGCCATAGACTAAAGAGAAAGGGGTTGCCCCAGTTGATGTACGCGCCGAAGTACGATAGCCATGAAGAGCAAATGGTAACATCTCATGCCAGTCTTTATAGGTCACCATCATCTTTTGCATAATCTTCTTTATATTCGTGTTGGTGGCTTCCACTGTGCCATTCATCTTAAGTCTGTATGGAGAAGAGTTATGATGCTTGATTTTGAACTGCGTATAGAGTTTAGAGATCATGGCATTGTTGAGATTGGTACCATTGTCAGTGATGATCCTCTCAGGGTTACCATATTGGCAGATGAGGTTATGCTTAATAAACTAGGCTACGACGTTATTGGTAACTGAGGCAAATGAAGCTGCTTCAACCCACTTGGTAAAGAAGTCAATGATAACAAAAATGAAACGATGTCCATTAGAGGCAGTAGTCTTGATTTCTACGATCATGTCAATGCCCCATGTTGCAAATGGCCAAGGAGTAGTCATGACATTCAAGGGAACTGGAGGCATGTGAACCTTATCAGCATAAATTTGGCACTTATAGCAAGTCCTTGAGTGGTGGTAACAATAAGTTTCCATAGTTGGCCAAAAGTAGCCAGCTCTCAGAATCTTATTGGCCATAGTGTGTCCATTGGAGTGGGTTTCAAAGATACCTTCATGCATATCCTTCATGATCTTCTTCGCTTCCTTCTTGCCCATACAACGAAGCAGAATTGAATCATGGTTCCGCTTGTATAAGGTCCCATTACTTAGGAAGAACTTGGCGGAGAACCTTCGCATAAATTTCTTGTCGTTGATTGACGCCCCTTTAGGATACTCTTGAGCTTCGAGATATCTTTTCACCTCATGAAACCAAGGCTTCTCCTCTACATCATCAGTGTCAATCTCATAGCAGTGCGCCAGTTCATCAAATCTTTTGATAGTAATTCTAGGAGCTTCGTTGTCCCACTTGACCTTGAACATAGATGACATGGTAGCTAAGGTATCTGCCAAGTGATTTTCCTCCCTCGGGATATGTTCAAAGGTAATCTCTTTAAAGTATGGTATCAAGGTTAGCATAATCTCTTTGTAAGGGATAAGATTTGGATGTTTTGCATCTCAATCTCCTTTAACTTGATTGATTACCAAAGCAAAGTCTCCATATACACTCAAGAATTTGATTCTTAGGTTAATAGCAACTTTCAGACCCAAGATGCACGCCTCGTACTCAGACATGTTGTTGGTACAGTCAAAGCAGAGTCTAGCAGTGAAAGGCGTATGGAAACCTTTGGGGGAAATGATCACAACACCAATTTCGTTACCTAGTGCGTTGGAAGCTCCATCAAAAACCATAGTCCATCGAGACCCTGGCTTGGGTCCTTCATACGGTCCAGGCTTTTCACAATTCATAATCAGCATGATATTCTCATCTAGGAATTCAAAGTTCATGGATTGGTAGTCATCAATAGCTTGATGAGCAAAATGATCTGCCAATACACTTCCTTTGATTGCTTTTTGTGTAGTGTACTGAAAGTTGTATTCAATTAAGATCATTTTCCATCAGGCTATTCTTCCGAAAAGAGCAAGTTTCTCGAAGATGTACTTGATGGGATCCATCTTAGAGATCAATAGAGTGGTATGAGTCAGCATATACTGTCTTAGTCGGCGAGTAGCCCATGCCGAAGTGTAACAAGTTTTCTCGAGCAGTGAATATATTATTTCACAGTTGGTAAACTTTTTTCTAAGATAGTATATTGCATACTCTTTTCGACCAGACTCATCATGCTTCCCCAACACACACACCCATTGAATTCTCTAAAACAGTTAAGTACATTGTGATACGGTGGGAAAACTGACTTGGGATGTTTTGTGTTATATCACAAAATGTTGTGGTTAGCAAGAGTCGCCACCGACTTTTCTTTTATCCAAAAGGAAAGGCTGAAAAGAATAGGAAAAACCTTTGAAATTATTTCTTGAGTTCGGGGTATATTATGAAAAGGGAAGGTGTTAGCACCCTTTTCATACATAGTTATCTATGGGCTCTTAGCTTCTTGCTGGATCACTTGCTTTTGTTTGAAAATGTGCTTTGTGGTGGTATTTGAAAGTATTTTAAAAAGGCGCCTTAGTTTAGGCAAACTTTGTAATAGTTCTCATTTGTAAGAAAGTATACAAAGTGTTAGACTTTTTGAAAATATTTCATATTTTGAAAGTTTATTTTTGAAAGTGTTTGGTGTTTGTTTTGAAAATGAGCAAGGATGTTTGTTTTGAAAGTGAGCAAGCAACTAGGAACAATCTACCTACTCAAAAGTCTTTGTTCATTTCTTCCTTCCTTTGATATTTCTATCTTACCATTGATTTGATAAGAAGCCTTATCTTTGGATGTAAAGGGACGGACATGGGTCATCGCATTGTCATGATAGTAATGTTGTAAGATTTCTTAGCATTTCTCTTTGAGGGACTAAGACCATTTTGAAAGGCATCATTTGTAGCGTCATCGAGGGACTATGATCTTGTATTTTTTATTGTTTTTGCTAAGACATCCCACATGCATAACGTGACCATTTTTGTAAGGCAACAAAGTAGAATTACCCTAAGGGTGCATGTGTGAATGGTGTGTTTGATTTGTATACATTGTTTATCTTTGATTAGGGTTTTCTACTTGTTGATTTTTATCTTTCCATGCAAACCCTAATTACGAATATTTATATGAAAGCGATAAATTGCAGAAAGTAAAATTACTACGTTGTTACATCATAGGGGAGGGGGTGTACAAATTTACAAATGGGGATTTGCAAGAAAATTAAACCTAATTATCTATTACAACCATATTGAATAATGTACAAGAATTGAAAATATAATGTACAAGAAGATAAATGGAAAAGAAATGATTTTTGTTTGGTTTTAATGAAAGGTTTTAGTTTTGACCTAATTAATAAAATGATTAATTAAAATAAAATTAAACCTAAACTAATTAAGAAAAGAAATTAAGTTAGAAAACAATTTTTTAGGGTTTTTTATGAAAGGGTTTAAACTTAATGAAAATAATAGGGTAATTAATTATTAAAAGAAACCTAAATTCTAAGTTGATTTTAAATAAAAAATAAAAATAGTTAAACCTAAATCTAATTATTTATTAAGAAAAAGAAATCAAATTTGTTAAGAAAATGTTTTTGTCTTTTTGTTTTATAAGAAAATAAAATATAAATGCGTAAACAATAAATAAAAATATTTTTGGATTTTTTATTAATAAATAATAATAATAATAATAATATTAATAGTAAATAAAAATAAATAAAAATGAAATAAAATAAAATAAGAAAAAGAAAATAAATTAAAAAGAAAAGTTTGGGCCAGGTGTGTGAAAGCAGGCAGGGGGTGAAAATGGAGTAAATCTGCTAGGCCCAGCCAAGGAGGCCCAAGCGCTGGTTATTGCTGGAAAAAAGAAGGAAAATGTTGAAAAATTACACAAAAGGTAGTGCTGGGACTTGAACCCATGACCCTTACCATACACGCGCACTACCTTTGCCACTGGGGTGGTTGTACATCTGTTAACATAAGCAAAACAAAAAATACATAACATAAACCCAACTCTGAAAATGAACTTCATCTTTAACCTCCAGCCATGGTTCCTGTAATTTGCTCATTTCTCAATAAAAATGAAAGATACAAACATGAAAGTTACTCCATTTTCTATACGAATCCAACCATTTAAATATCATAAGCTATAAATTAAAGATGAATAAGAATTTCTAAAAGTACCAAATTCTGACCTAACTTTTTTCAGAGATTCAAACCTAAATCTCTAAGCGCAATCAATATAAATGAAATCTATGGATATGTATAGTTTTAGGGCAATGATCTCTATATTTTATCTTCACAAATGCAAACTTAACAATGCCTAAATGAAAAGATAGAAGTTCAGAAAATATACCTCAAAATTGGAAATCGTGAAATGCAAATGAGCTTGATTTAAGGTGCTACAATGATCAGGTTAGCTTCCTCAAGTTCCCAGGAAGCTAATGCATTGATTAGCTTGAGCAATGGATGGCTGGAATGACCTGGAGAAGTCCACTTGCAGAGCTCTGTTTTTGGTTATAGAGGGTGATGAAAATGGTGATATAGTTCTAGAAGAAGGACATGGATGGACTATATTTGAGGTATAGAAGCTTTGTGAATGATTAGGAATGAAAACGCACGAAGGAAGTGTGAGTTACAAGTTCAAAGTCAGAAATTGTGCATCAATGGTGTTTTTGGACAATTTCTGGATTGCAAGTGATTGAGAGAGTTTCAGGGTTCTTAAGCTCGTCCCTTTGCTCACAAATAGTGCCCTTATTTATAAGCAACAAGTTTTGAGAGTTGTAGTTGATCAGAATTCAAAATCAAATGTTTAAGCTCAACATGTGATTTTGTTGAAAAATCAAGTTTCAATGCTTTGTAATTGCTATTGTAGAGTGGTTATGCTTTAAATAAACATGCTTATGACTTTGTATAGGAGTATGATCATAGGGAACAAGTGAGAGGCTCAAGAATTTACTTTGTGCATAAAGTTTGCTTTTCAAGAATGACAATGTTAGCTTTCTTCCCTAAATGGCAAATGGACTTGGACAATACTTAAACCACTTGGATTATGGCTCAAAAGTTTGTGTAATACATTAATTATGGATAGATACACAATTTAGAAGACTTGAAAAGCAAGATTATGCAGCCTAACATTGAGATTGGATTATGTGTTCATCAAGAAAAGGCTTGTAATTCAAGTTTGAAACTCTAACTTCTTGCCTTCGATTCTCTTAGCTCAAGTATGATCTTAATGAGTTCTTGGACATTTTGGAAAGCTTGTAACATCCCCTACAACCTTCATGTTGGAAATTTTTTAAAATTCAATTTGGAAATAGGTGAGAAATTGTCATGAAATTAGGTCAAAATCCTGCCTAAACTAGGGCAAAATTTCACTAAGTCTTCAAGTTTCATGAACATGTCTTCACAAAATCATAACTTGAAATCCAAGAATTTCTAGTAAAAGTTATGCTCTACAATGTTTTAGATATCATTGATATCTACAACTTTCATGTTGGAAGTTTCCTTTGAATCATCTTGCATCATGGTGTAAATTTGGCACAAAGTTATGAAAAAAACATGAATTTTCAACACTTAGAAAAATTCTAAGTTTAGAAATTTTGACTTTTCAAAATGAAATCTTGACTTTTTTATTTCTTAATGAACAAGTTTCATATTTTGAAATGTCTTGATGAATTGTAATCTTTGAAATTTGATTTTGATCAAAAAGTCAAAGTTTGACTTTTCAGTGTACAGTTGACTTTTCATCAGTTGACAGAAATTCAACTATCAATCAATTGAACTTTGAGAAATGTTTTGAGACATGCCATTAGGTAAAAATGAAACACTTGAATCCTTTAGATAATTCCTTGAACCAATAAGTCATTTGTTAATTTAAAAATCAGAAATTGAACCTTCATAGTCAAAACCCTAATTTTGACCATTTTGCCCTTTTGATGATCTGATCAAATTTCTTGAGGAATTATGATCCAAACTTGATCAAATGACATATATGAGTTCATAATGTTGATATGGATAAAAAATCATGAAGTTTGACTGTAAATTGACCACAATTGACTTTTTCCCTAATAAAGCTGATTTTAGCTCATCTGATCAATTGACTGAGCAAAAATGTGATCCAAGACTTGAAACTTGACATGAGAAATATTGAGGGTCCAAAATTATCCATGAAATTCATATGGGGTATTAAAAGTCCATTTGTCCTTGTGCAAATTCAAACCCTAATTTGAGTCATCAGTGCTAGAGGAGGTGTCTTGAGCTGATCAAACCTTGTGTAGTCTTGAACCAATGGAGATTTTATGAGAGATTTTCTTGAGAAATGAGAGGGAAAATTTTGGGGTACAACAGCTGCCCCTGTTCAATCTTTTTAAACCTGAAGAGTTAGATTGGCGGATCCTCCATTCGTGACTTGAAGGTGGAAGATGATTGAACACTAGAGTGCCCAGAAATGTGCACTCGGTGATGGATTGGGAATGGGCTTATAGATGCTATTTGGAGGAATGATGGTAAATACTGGAAGAAGTATCAACACAAATCTTTGGTCAATTTATACTAAAACTTGATGTTTTACCTGTGGGGAAAAAGGGTTAGTAAAATGCAGATGTATGCATGATGTTCACAAGATGTGGTATTATGCCAAATGTGTTTTGTATGTATATGATGTGATGTATGAATGTGGGATGCATATTTGTCCGGGAAAATAAATCCCTGACTACTACTGAGGAATTCTGGGAAGCTGGATCTTGGATTGTTGTTGGGGATGAAGAATATACATATCTTCAAACTTTGTTGACATAATGCTTCTGTCGGGGAATATCTCTTGAATGTTAGCTGTTATCTGGTAGGGTCCAGGCTTCAAAACAACTTGTTGAGGATGAGGAAGTCAACTGCTACCTGGTCGGATCCAGACTTCACGGTAACTTACTGGGGAAAATAAATTAACTGTTATCTGGTCGGATTCTAGGCTTCGCAAAAAATTTCTTGAAATTGAACTGTTATCTGGTTGGATTCAGGCTTCGCAGATTTCTTGAAGTGGTAACTACTATCTGGTCGAGTCCAGGCTTCATAGTTTTTGAAAAGTTATACAATTATCTTGTCAGGTCCAGGCTTCATAGTGTCTTGCTGGGGATTGTAGCTAGTTATTATCTGGTCGGGCTCTAGGCTTCACAATAACTTTCTTGAAAAGATGAAATTGAGCTGATATCTGGTCGGATCCAGGCTTCACAGATTTTGAGGTGGATGAATTTAATTGCTATCTATTTGGGTCCAGGCTTCATAATAAACTTGAACTGATATCTAGTCCGATCCAGGCTTTACAGTAACTTTCTTGGAACTTAGTTATTATCTGGTCGGATTCCAGGTTTCACAATAAACTTCTGAGGGGAATTGCTATCTTGTCGGATCCATGCTTCACAATAACTTACTTGAAAAGATGATTTTGAAAATTGATATCTAGTTGGATCCAGACTTCACAGTAACTTACTGGGATAAAGTCAAACTCTACTAGGGAAAAGAAGTTAATTGTTGGTCTGGTTGAATCCAGGTTCTTCAATATCTTGAGGAGTTAAACTATTATCTGGTCGGGTTCAGGTTTTATAGTATTTGAAAGTTGACTATTATCTGGTCGGGTCCAGTCTTCATAGTAACTGAAAGTTTACACTATTATATGGTTGGGTCCAGGCTCTATAGTTACTTGAGAAGTTGACTATTATCTGGTCGGGTCCAGGCTTCGTAGTAGCTTAAAAATTGTACTAATATCTGGTCGGGTCCAGGCTTCATAGTATCTTGTGGAGATAGTAAAGGTTTTGTTGATGACTTTACTGGGGATTAGGGGTTGTGGCCCTCTGATTTGTAATAGTATGAAAGGAAAACTCTAGCCGGAGAGTATAAACTCAGTCGGGGAAGACAGACTCAGCTGGGGGAAATATACTAAGCCGAGGGAATTTTGTTGTTCGTTGATTGTTATATGTTGTTTGTTGGGGAAATAAACCCTGTTGGGGAAATAAACCCTGTTGGGGAAATAAACCCTGTTAATGAATACTTGATGAACTGCTGACGAGGTGAGTTCTTTTAGGAAGAGATCCATAAGGCTTCTTATTGTAGGATCAACTTAGCTGGGGAAGGAGTTGTCAAGAGATTGAGACTCTGGTTGGAGATCAACCTAATGCAAAGAGACATTATGGGTAACTTTGTTGAGGATTGGTTTATTGTAGCCATCCTATGGGGATAATGCTAATGAAATAACTCTGTGGGGATATTCCATATACATAAAAGAGATGCTTGTTGTTGCTTAGCAGGACACATGTTCCAAATAGCTTTAATTATGTTCATATGCATATGTTCGTTCAATTTTAGTCATTTGACAACTTTGCACTCAAAACAAAAACAAAAAGTTTACACCTCAAAGTATATTTGTATTGATATTTTTCCCATGAATAGGCGTTTTTTGTACAAAGAGACGGAGATCCTAGTAAGAGGAAATCGTCGAAAGGAAAACAAAAATTGAAAACAAAAATAAACAGCCATGTGGAAATGGTCTCATTGCATTCCAACTCTACTATTTCCCCAATGTCTTTGAATGCCCCTTGCTGTTTGACAGAAGTTGATTGGATTGATCTTGGACCGTTTGAACTCGGACCTTGGTAATAAAGTCGATTGTGGTGATTCCATGGGACATAGTCATACGCTTTCAATACTTAACTTTTTCCTGGACTGCCCTTTTGGGTTTTCAGCCCACCAGGATACCCATTTTTAACCAAGTCACCCTTTCGGGTTTTCAACTTGTCGGGTGTACAATCTTTTGCATATATCCCTAATTTTTGCCCAAACCTTTTGGTTTTTCGGGATGCCCTTATTTTGCCTAGGTGTGTCAACCTAACGGGTCCTTTATGCATAGTATTTTTAACTATGTCCGCGTTCACAGGATGTGGGAAGTCTTCACCATCCATGGTAGTCAGCATCATGGCACCGCCAGAGAACACTCTCTTGACAACAAATGACCCTTCGTAGGTAAGAGTCTATTTGCCTCTGAGGTTGCCTTGTGGCAGAATGATGCATTTTATCACCAAGTCACCAGCTTGATATACTCGAGGCTTGATCTTTTTGTTGAAAGCCTTGATCATGCGTTTTTGGCACATTGACCGTGACAAACAGCAGCCAATCGTTTCTCATCGATCAAGTTCAACTGATCCAATCTTGTCTGAAACCACTCGTCTTCGCCTTGGCCTGCCTCATTCATAATCCTTAGTGCGGGAATCTGAACTTCTAATGGAAAAACAGCTTCCATGCCATAGACTAAAGAAAAGGGAGTTTCCCCAGTTGATGTTCTAGCTGAAGTGCGGTAGCTATGAAGAGCAAACAATAACATCTCATGCCAATCCTTATATGTTACTACCATTTTCTGCATAATTTTCTTAATGTTTTTGTTGGCCGCTTCGACTGTGCCATTCATTTTAGGTCTATAAGGAGAAGAATTGTGATGCTTAATTTTGAACTTAGTGCAAAGTTCGGTAATCATAGCATTGTTGAGGTTAGTTCCATTGTCAATGATGATCCTTTCGGGGATACCATGGCGGCATATGAGGTTATGTTTGATGAATCTGGCTACCACATTCTTTGTGAATGAGGCAAATGAAGCGGCTTCGACCCATTTGGTGAAATAATCAATAGCGACCAGAATGAAGTAATGTCCATTGGAGGAAGTGGGCTTGATCTCTCCAATCATGCCAATGCCTCACATAGCAAATGGCAACGGAGAGGTCATGACGTTTAAAGGGATGGGAGGCACATGGACCTTGTCAGCATAGATTTGGCATTTGTGATAAGTTCTTGAATGTTGATGGTAATCAGTCTCCATCGTTGACCAATAGTAACCAGCCTTCAGGGTCTTCTTGGCCATGGTATGTCCACTAGAGTGAGTGCCAAATAGACCATTGTGCATGTCTTCCATAATTTCCTCTACCTCCTTCTTGTCCATACATTGGAGTAGAGTAAAGTCATGGTTCCGTTTATATAATATTTCGTTACTTAGGAAGAATTTGGCTGAAAATCTTCGTAATAACTTTCTGTCATTGATGGATGCTCCTTCGGGATATTTTAGTGCTTAAAGGTATCTTTTCACCTCATGGTACCAAGGCTTTTTTGTATCAGTGTCAAGTTCATATCAGTGTGCAGGTTTGTCGAATTTCTCAATGGTAATCATATGAGCTTCATTGTCTCATCTGACCTTGAACATAGAAGACATGGTTGCCAAGGCGTCAGCCAACTGATTTTCTTCCCTAGGGAAGTGCTCAAAGATGATCTCTTCGAAATGAGGAATCAGAGATGGAACAAGCTCCTTGTAAGGGATGAGATTAGGGTGTTTAGTGTCCCAATCTCCTTTTACTTGGCTAATCACTAGAGCGGTATCCCCAAACACCTTCAAATGCTTGATCCTCAAATCAATGGCAGCCTTCAGACCTAAAATGCATGCTTCGTACTCAGCCATATTGTTCGTGCAATCGAAGCATAATCTGGCAGTGAAAGGAGTGTGGCAACCTTCAAGGGAGATGATCATAGCACCAATTCTGTTACCCAAGGCGTTAGAAGCCTCGTCGAAGACCATAGTCCATCGGGATCCTTGTTTAGGTCCATCATACAGTTCGGGTTTCACGCAGTCGGTCACTAGCATGATGCTCTCATCTGGGAAGTCAAAGTTCATAGACTGATAATCATCAACAACTTGATGGGCCAAATGATCTTCCAGTACGCTTCCTTTGACGACCTTTTGCATTATGTATTGAATGTCGTACTCAATCAAGATCATTTGCCATCTTGCTATCCATCTGAAAAGAGCGGGTTTCTCGAAGATGTATTTGTTTGGGTCCATCTTAGAAATCAACAGAGTGGTATGAGTCAACATATACTGTCTTATCCAGCGAGCAGCCCATGCTAGAGTGCAGCAAGTTTTCTTGAGTAGTGAATATCTGGTTTCACAGTCGGTAAACTTTTTGCTCATGTAATAAATAGCATGCTCTTTTCGGCCAGACTCGTCATGTTGGCCTAAAACACACCCCATAGAGTTCTCTAGTACTGTCAAGTACATGATCAATGGTTTTCCTTCAATTGGAGGCATGAGAATAGGAGGATCTTGCAGATATTCTTTGATTTTGCCAAAGGTAGCTTGGAATTCATCATTCCATCTAACTACTTGATCTTTCTTCAAGAGTTTGAAGATTGGCTCACAAGTAGCAATCAAGTGAGATATGAAGCGGGCGATGTAATTGAGACGAACCACGAATCCTCTAACTTCCTTTTCTGAGTGGGGGACTGGAATTTCTTGGATGGACTTTACCTTGGCAGGATCGACTTTGATGCCTTTACTGCTGACAATAAAACCTAGAAGCTTTCCAGATTGTACTCCAAATGTGCACTTGTTAGGGTTTAACCTCAATTTGTACTTTTTCAACCTTTCGAATAGCTTGTACAGGTGACTGAGATGTTCCTCTTCAGTTTGTGACCTTGCAATCATATCATCCACATATACCTCTATTTCATGATGAATCGTGTCATGAAACAAAGCTACCATATCCCTTTGATATGTTGCCCCTGCATTCTTCAATCTGAACGGCATGAGCTTGTAACAAAAGGTGCCCCATTGCATAACGAAAGTGGTCTTCTCCATGTCTTCGGGAGCCATCCTAATTTGATTATAGTCGGAGAAACCATCCATGAAAGAGAAGACTTTATGTTGAGTAGTGTTATCGACCAAAACTTCAATGTGAGGTAGAGGGAAGTCATCTTTGGGGCTTGCCCTATTCAGATCCCTATAATCTACGCACATGCAAACGTTTTCGTCTTTCTTCGGCACTGGCACCACATTTGCAACCCATTGGGGATAAGATGTCACAGCTAGGAATCCTGCATCAAATTGTTTCATAACTTTAGCTTTTATCTTTTCAGACCTGTCAGGCCTCATGCGACGAACCTTTTGTTTGACAGGAGGACAGTCTTCTTTTGTCGGTAGAAGATGAACTACAATGTTAGTATCCAACCCTGGAATATCTTCATACGACCAAGCAAACACCTCCACATAATCATGCAACTTCTGAACCAATCTGCTTTTGACACTGCTTTCCAGGTTAGCGCCGATCTTAACTTCTTTCTTGTCTGTCTCGGTACCTAGATTGATGACTTCAACTGACTCTTTGTGCGGTTGAATAGCATTTTCCTCTTGTAACAGAAGTCTGGCTAGTTCTCCTGGTATTTCACAATCTTCACCGCCTTCGTCTTCGGTTTAGCTAATTGGACATCAGAAGTCATAGTCGATAATAATAGAGTTATTGGCAATAAGATCTAGAGTGGATGAGGACCTGCAAGAGTGTGTGTGTGTGCATGTAAGACACATGGCTATTTTTGAAAAATGTATTTGAAGGAAAAGAAAGACAATGAACACAAAGATTTGAATGCAAAAGAGTCCAATGATTTATATTGAATGATCATATGATAACATGAACATAAATAAAACCCTTGACAAATGGACCAAAGTGCACCGGGCCAGGCACATGGCTTAAAAGTCATTGTTTAATATTACAGAAAAAGTGTTCTTGAATTAATAAGAAAGCAAAAAACAAGTGATTACTCCTCAATGAAGGAGATGGGGATGAAGTCCTTTGCTTGTCAATTGTTGAGTTCCATTATAGTAGGATATACCCAATCTTCAAAGGCACATTCCTCATCAGAATCACCTACAATGTTGACTTCCTTGCCATGCTTTGGCATAGGCGCGGTGATTACATTCAGAGTTGGAGGAAGATCAAATTCAACGGTCTTGTTATCAATCAAGTGTTGAATTTTATTCTTTAGTGCCCAGCATTGGTCAGTCTCATGCCCGAGACTACTTGAGTGATATGCACATTTGGCGTTCGGATTGTACTTTGGTGAAGAGGTATCTGGATTGGCCGGAGGATCGTGCAATGTCACCAAATTATCCTTTAGCAAGTGTTTTAAGGATTGGTATAGTGACATGCCTATCCTCGTAAATTGTCGTCTCGGAGTCTCAAACCGTTGATGATTAGTATATGGTCTTTGAGCAGGAGTTGGATTGGAAATTTGGGCAGCGTTAACAGACTGGCGGTCATTCTTCTTGGTATGGGCCCTTACCTAATACACAACATTGATTTATTTATTTGTGGAAAAAGGTTTCTTTATAGGATTGGAAGTGGAGGAAGATGCCATGGGAATCTTCCCGCTTTTGATGCCGCTTTCAACTCTTTCATCAGTTAAGATCAGCTCGGTGAAACCCGAAGAAGAACAGCCAACCAATAAGTTAAAGAATGGACCAGATAAAGTGCCCATAAAGATGTCAATGTGCTCCCTATCAGTCAAAGGTGGTTGAACCCTACTGGAAAGGTCTCTCCATTTTTGGGCGTATTCTTTGAATCCTTCATTCTTCCCCATTGTCATATCTTGCAACTGAACTCTTGTCGACGCTAAGTCGGCATTATACTGGTATTGATGGTAGAAGGCAGTGGCTAAGTCTTCCCATGTATTGATACGTGAACCATCCAACTGGTAAAACCACTCTAATTGAGTCTCGGCCAAGCTTTCTTGAAAAAAGTGAACCAAGAGTTTCTTATCAGCGGTGTGCGGCTGTATCTTGCGCACATAAGATTTCAGGTGAAGTTTTGGAAAGGAAACTCCATCGTATTTTACAAAGACTAGTATCTTGAATTTGTGGGGAATAAAAACCCCAGAGATCAAACCCAAATCATCAAAATCTAAACCGGGGACGACTTGGATCTCAACGGCCTTCAATTTGTCTTCTAGCTGCTTATACTTGACATTTGCGGGAGGATACTGCTCGTCAAAATAATCATCATCACCAAACGCTTGATCATTAATACACCTAGCCTAGGTACTCCTAGCTTCTCCAATATGATTCTCGTCTTCCTCAAATGTGTCTTCCATTACCGAGATCTGACGGACCGACTCTTTGAACCTTCTACCCATGTTGACTAGGGCTTTCTTCTTGGGTTTCTTTTTGACTGCTAGCAATGCCATCATATCTTGTTGCCCCTTGTCTAGGGCCAGTAGAGTCTCTTGGAATTGATAGTTTTGTGCCTGTAGGTCCTTCACTGTTTTCTCTAGATCCATCTTGCTGAAATAAACAGCAGAAAGATAAGGAAACCTGTCATGGAAAACATGTTATGTTATGATGCATGGAAGATGTGTATGCAAATGATTTCAGGGATTTATGAAATTTAAATTTGTATATACAAAGCATGAACAAGCGTCAAATTTAATTAGTTAGTTCAAAATGACTACAACATGCCTCTTGGGCTTACAAAATAAATCTCTAAGATAAAAAGACCGAACGCATCCTCTTCGGTGCAAGGTATTCGTTCACACTTTGCTCTTCATGTAGCTTCTTTGTAAGCTCCAAGACCTTTTTATAACTAGCATAGAATTGAGCTTCGAATGTATCTCGTTCTTCCTTTAGCTGAATCCAACCCTTTTTCAAGTCTTCAAGAGAAGTAGTCATGTCGGGATGGAGGACAGTGTACGGGATATCTCCTTCAACCACAGGTTCCATGATAACTGGTAAGATGGAGGGATAAGGCATCATAAGTTTCTAAGCACGAGCTTGTACCCACCTAAGGTAAGGCTCAAGGGGAATGGAATTATTGTGTCTCAGCGTCTTACTATCCACTTTGCTTACCATCCTCCAAGCTCGTATAAACCTCTGACGGTAGCCTTGATCGTCGCTCTCGTAGTCGAATACCACTCCTTGGATGAGCATCTCATGGGGACCATCCCTTCGGGCGTAACCAAACTATCATAAAGCTAAACAAGGGTTGTAAGTGATACCTCCCCTAATACCAAGCAAATGGACATTAGAGAATTCCCCACAGCGGTCAATGATAGTAACATTCTCCAAGGATCGAGAACACCAATGAATATCCGAATGTTTGAGCGTTATCAACCTATGGGACCACCTTAAACCTTGCTCCTTCTTTAATACAGACCGGGGAAGATGTGAAATAAATCATCTAGCAAAGAGAGGAGTGCAACACATGAGGATCCCTCTCTTCATCATAGTGCAAGAGTGAAAATAATGTAGGATATCTCCCAACAAAGTAGGCACTAGATTGCGAGACATGAAGATTTTGACAGCATTTACATCTATAAGTTGGTCAGGGTTTGGAAACAAAACCATCCCATAGATGAGAAGGGCCAAGATTTCTTCAAAAGCTTGTAAGTCTAAAGAGTTACAACAATCTTGAGATTTCTCAAACAAGAACTTGGCTAAGAACCCTTTGACACCACTTCTTGTTTTCCAATTAGTCGTGACATTATATTGTTGCAAGTGTAGTGCTCGGGAAATCTCTTCAGGTTTTGGATCTCTTTCTGTACCGTTAAAGGGTAGTTGATTGAGAATGAGAATCCTCAAGAGTTGAGAGAATTCTTCTAGAGTAGGTACAAGCTGATAATCGGGAAAGGTGAAGCAATGGTGTAGAGGATCAAAGAACTGGAAAAGCACCTTCATCATATTTTCATCAGTGCTTAAGATAACCAAGTTTAGGATGCGACCATGTCTTTCGGTGAATGAAGAATTCTCAGATACCCTTGATGCTAACTCTTTGAGTTGAGAAGGAATTCTTACGAGATTGACTTGGATAGTATTCCTGCAGATATAAGCCATGTCCTATAAAACAGAATAAAGATAAATCGTAATAATCCTTGAAATGGTTAGTGAGAATGAGTATGATGTTATGATGTTTATGATGTTATGTACAAATAAACATATACAAACAAGACAAACAAGACAAACAAGTCCTTAGGTTTAGGCTTGCATGTAGTCTTATAGGTAAGTACCCTCTTGAAGTTTAGTTGGCTCAAACCTATCCTAGAAATAGTAATCGAGTTCTAAGGGATCTCAATATCACTGATCTTTCTTGTCGGGCATGGTTTTAGTGCAAGCCTCTTTCGCGGCGACCGAAATATCCTGAGAAGTCTGATCTCAATGAGCGTAGTATCGAGTATCAACCAACTTCGGACTGCACCAAAGCCGGATACCTCACTACTTCCTAATGGCCAAGTTGGTCAAGTAAAGGTTCTAAAGTCAGTTAGTGCTTCATGACACCACACAGCGGCCCCGTATTCTCCTTGACTATTCAAGGGCTACCGGTACCCACAAATTTGTCACACTAACATAGCTATTTATTAGACCATATCGGTATACCCCACATAGTTTCCATAATGTAATGCTACTTACCTATAAGGTATCCCAAATCTGGGTAGAGGATTAGAACAAGCCCAAACAAGGAACCAAAATGTAAATCAAACAAATCAAATAATGAAAGCAAGTAAAAGTGATCTAGCCCTAAGGTAACCCCACTTTTAAGTTATTCCCTAGTAGAGTCGCCAGTTCTGTAATACTGTAGGAGAACTGACTTGGGATGTTTTGTATTTTATTGCAAAATGTTGCGGTTAGCAAGAGTCGCCACCGACTTTTCTTTTATCCAAAAGGAAAGGCTGGAAAGAACAGGAAAGATCTTTGAGATTATTTCTTGAGTTTGGAGGGTAGATTATGAAAAGGTAAGGTGTTAGCATCCTTTTCATCCATAGTTATCTATGGGCTCTTAGTTTCTTGCTGGATCACTTGCTTTTGTTTGAAAATGTGCTTTGTGGTGGTTTTTGAAAAGGCGCCTTCGTTTAGGAAAACTTTGTAATAGTTCTTGTTCGTAAGAACGTATACAAAGTGTTAGACTTTTTGAAAATATTTCATGTTTTGAAAGTTTGTTTTTGAAAGTGTTTGGTGTTTGTTTTGAAAATGAGCAAGGATGTTTGTTTTGAAAGTGAGCAAGAAACTGGGAATAATCTACCTACTCAAAAGTCTTTGTTCATTTCTTCCTTCCTTTGATATTTTTATCTTACCATTGATTTGGTAATAAGCCTTATCTTTGGATGTAAAGGGACGGGCATGGGTCATCGTATAGTCATGATAGTAATGTTATAAGATGTATTAGCATTTCTCTTTAAGGGACTAAGATCATTTTGAAAGGCAACATTCGTAGCATCATCGAGGGACTATGATCTTGTATTTTTTTATTATTTTTTCTAAGACATCCCACATGCATAACATGACCATTTTTGTAAGGCAACAAAGTAGAATTACCCTAAGGGTGCATGTGTGAATGGTGTGTTTGATTTGCATGCATTGTTTATCTTTAATTAAGGTTTTCTACTTGTTGATTTTTATCTTTCCATGCAAACCCTAATTACTAACATTTATGTGAAAGCGATAAATTGCGGAAAGTAAAATTACTACGCTACTATATCATTAGGGGAGAGGGTATACAAATTTATAAATGGGGATTTGTAAGAAAATTATACCTAATTATCTATTACAACCATATTGAATAATGTACAAGAATTAAAAATATAATGTATAAGAAGATAAATGGAAAAGAAATGATTTTTGTTTGGTTTTAATGAAAGGGTTTAGTTTTAACCTAATTAAGAAAATGATTAATTAAAATAAAATCAAACCTAAACTAATTAAGAAAAGAAATTAAGTTAGAAAGCAATTTTTTAGGGTTTTTTATGAAAGGGTTTAAACTTAATGAAAATAATATGGTAATTAATTAATTAAAAGAAACCTAAATTCTAAGTTGATTTTAAATAAAAAAGAAAAATAGTTAAACCTAAATCTAATTATTTATTAAGAAAAAGAAATCAAATTTGTTAAGAAAATGTTTTTGTCTTTTTGTTTTATAAGAAAATAAAATATAAGTGTGTAAATAATAAATAAATATTTTTAGATTTTTTATTAATAAATTATAATAATAATAATATTAATAGTAAATAAAAAAAATAAAGAAAAATGAAATAAAATAAAATAAGAAAAAGAAAATAAATTAAAAAGAAAAGTTTGGGCCAGGTGTGTGAAAGCAGGCAGGGGGTGAAATGGAGTAAATCTACTAGGCCCAGCCAAGGAGGCTCAAGCGCTGGTTATTGCTGGCAAAAAGAAGGAAAATTTTGAAAAATTACACAAAAGGTAGCGCTGGAACTTGAACCCATGACCTTTACCATACACTCGCGCTATCTTTGCCACTGGGGTGGCTGTACATCCGGTAACATAAGCAAAACAAAAAATACATAACATAAATTCAGCCCTGAAAATGAACTTCATCTTCAACCTCCAGCCATGGTTCCTGTAACTTGCTCATTTCTCAATAATAATGAAAGATGCAAACATGAAAGTTGCTCCATTTTTCCATACGAATCCAACCATATATATATATATATATATCATAAGCTATAAATCAAAGATGAATGAGAGTTTCTAAAAGTACCAAATTCTGACCTAACTTTTTTTAGATATTCAAACCTAAAATTCTCTAAGCTCAACCAATATAAATGAAATCTATGGACATGTACAGTTTCAGGGCAATGATATCTACATTTTATCTTCACAAATGCAAACTTAACAATGCTTAAATGAAAAGATAGAAGTTCAGAAAAGATACCTCAAAATTGGAAATCATGAAATGCAAACGAGCTTGATTCAAGGTGCTGCAATGATCAGGTTAGCTTCCTCAAGTTCCCAAGAAGCTAATGCAATGATTAGCTTGAGCAATGGATGGCTGGAATGACTTGGAGAAGTCCACTTGCAGAGCTCTATTTTTGGTTATGGAGGGTGATGAAAATGGTGTTACAGTTCTCGAACAAGGACAGGGATGGACTATATTTGAGGTATAGAAGCTTTGTGAATGATTAGGAATGAAAACGCACGAGGAAAATGTCAGTTATAAGTTCAAAGTCAGAAATTGTGCATCAATGGTATTTTTGGATAATTTATGTCTTTCAAGTGTTTGAGAGAGTTTCAGGGTGCTTAAGCTTGTCCCTTAGCTTACAAATAGTGCCCCTATTTATAAGCAACAAGTTTTGAGACTTGTAGTTTATCAGAGTTCAAAATCAAATGTTTAAGCTCAACATGTGATTTTCTTGAAAAATCAAGTTTCAATGCTTTGTACTTGCTATTGTAGAGTGGTTATACTTTAAACAAACTTGCTTCTGACTTTGTAGATGGAGTGTGATCAGAGGGAACAAGTGAGATGCTCAAGAATTGACTTTGTGCATAAAGCTTACTTTTCAAGAATGGCAATGTTAGCTTTCTTCCCAAAATGGCAAATGGACTTGGACAATGCTTAAACCACTTGGATTATGGCTCAAAAGTTTGTGTAATCCATTAATTATAGATAGATACACAATTTAGAAGACCTGAAAAGAAAGATTATGCATCCTAACATTGAGATTGGATTATGTGTTCATCAAGAAATGGCTTGTAATTCATGTTTGAAACCCTAACTTCGTGCCTTCGATTCTCTTAGCTCAAGTATGATATTAATGAGTTCTTGGACATTTTGGAAAGCTTGTAACATTCCCTACAACCTTCATATTGTACATTTTTGAAAATTCAATTTGGAACTAGCTGAAAAATTGTCATGAAGTTAGGTCAAAATCCTGCCTAAACTAGGGCAAAATTTCACTAAGTCTTCAAGTTTCATGAACATGTCTTCACAAAATCATAACTTGAAATCCAAGAATTTATAGAAAAAGTTATGCTCTACAATGTTTTATATCTCACTGAGATCTACAACTTTCATGTTGGAAGTTTCCTTTGAATCATCTTGCATCATGGTGTAAATTTGGCACAAAGTTATGAAAAAACATGAATTTTCAACACTTAGAAAAAATTCTAAGTTTAGAAATTTTGACTTTTCAAAATGAAATCTTGAATTTTTGATTTCTTGATGAAAAAGTTTCATATTTTGACATGTCTTGATGAATTGTAATCTTTGAAACTTGATTTTGATCAAAAAGTCAAAGTTTGACTTTTTAGTGTACAGTTGACTTTTCATCAGTTGATTGAAATTCAACTATCAATCAATTGAACTTTTAGAATTTTTTTGAGTCATGCCATTAGGTCAAAATTAAACACTTGAATCCTTGAGATCATTCCTTGAACCAATAAGTCATTTGTTAAGTTAAAAATCAGAAATTGAACCTTTCTAGTCAAAACCCTAATTTTGACCATTTTGCCCTTTTGATGATCTGATCAAATTTCTTGAGGAATTGTGATCAAAAATTGATCAAATGACATATATGAGTTCATAGTGTTGATATGGATAAAAAATTATGAAGTTTGACTTTAAATTGACCATATTTGACTTTTTCCCCAATACAGCTGATTTTAGGTCATCTGATTAATTGACTTAACAAAAATGTGATCCAAGACTTGAAACTTGACATGAGCAATATTGAGGGTCCAAAATGATCCATGAAAGTCATATGGGGTATTAAAATTCCATTTGTCCTTGTGCAAACTCAAACCCTAATTTGAGTCATCAGTGCTAGAGGATGTGTCTTGAGCTGATCAAACCTTGTGTAGTCTTGAACCAATGGAGATCTTATGAGAGATTTTCTTGAGAAATGAGAGGGAAAATTTTGGGGTACAACATACATGATCAGAGGTCTTCCTTCAACTATTTGCATCAGGATTAGAGGTTCTTGTAAGTACTCCTCGATCTTATCAAAAGCTATTTGGCAATCGTCATTCCATTTCACCACTTGGTCTTTCTTCAGCAGCTTGAAGAGTGGTTCGTAAGTAGTAGTCAAGTGAGAGATGAATCGGGAAATGTAGTTGAGTCGTCCTAATAAAACTTTAACCTCTTTCTCAGTACAAGGAGCTGGCATTTCTTGGATTGCTTTGACTTTTACAGGATCAACCTCAATTCCTTTGCCACTGACGACGAAGCCTAGGAGCTTTCCAGACCTTACCCCGAAGATGCACTTGTAGGGATTCAACCTTAGCTTGTATTCATTCAACCTCTCAAACAGCTTGTGCAGATGATTAAGGTGTTCTTCCTCAATTTGTGATTGTGCTACCATGTCATCAGCATAGACTTCTATCTCATGATGAATCATATCAAGAAATAAAGCCATCATAGCCCATTGATAAGTTGCACCTGGATTCTTCAGCCCAAAAGGCATGACCTTATAACAGAAGGCACCCCACTGTGACAAAGGTTGTTTTCTCCATATCTTCAGGTGCCATTTTGATTTGGTTGTAACCCGAGAAGCCATCCATGAAGGAGAATACCTTGTGTTGAGCGGTGTTGTCAACCAAGACATCAATATGCGGTAGTGGGAAGTCGTCTTTGGGGCTCACCCTATTCAGATCCCTATAGCTCACACACATACGGACTTTACCATCTTTCTTCAGCACTGGAACAACATTTGCAACCCATTGGGGATACGACTTCACTGCCAAGAAACCTGCATTGAATTGTTTCATTACCTCAGCCTTGATCTTCTCAGACATATCAGGACGCATGCAACGAACCTTTTGTTTGATCGGAGAATAACCCTCTTTCATTGGTAGACGATGAACCACAATATCAGTATCGAGCCCTGGCATTTCTTCGTATGACCAAGCGAATACCTCAACATAGTAATGCAACATCCAAACCAATTTTCTCTTGACACTGTCTTCCAGGTCGGCGCCAATCTTGACTTCTTTCTTACCTGCCTCAGTACCCAAGTTTATCACTTCGACCGGTTCTTCGTGCGGTTGGATAGCCTTTTCCTCTTGTATCAGGAGTCCGGCGAGTTCTCCAGGTATCTCATAATCTTCTTCACCTTCTTCTTCGGCTTGATAGATTGGATTCTCAAAGTCATAGACGACAATAGAAGAATTATTGTCAATGAGATCCGGAGTGGATGTGGATCTGCAAATGTGTGTATGTGTGCACACATGTAAGGTCACATGGCTATTTGAAAATGTAGTAAAGTAAAAGAAAAACAAGGAGCGCAAAATTTGAATGCAAAATCATCCAATGTTTTCATTAAATAAGCATATGATATATGAAATGACAAACCCTTAACAAATGGACCATTGTGCTTTGGGCAAGGCACATGGTTTAAAGGAAATTATACATACAAACTTCTTACAGTGATAAAAACAGGAAATAGCAATTACTCCTAAATGAAAGAGATTGAGATGAAGTCTTTGGCCTTCCAGTTGTCGAGTCCACTGTCAGCAGTTGGGAATATCCAATCGTCCAAGTTACCATCACTATCAGTGTCTCCCAGAGCCTTGACTCTATGGTTGCTAATACAGGGAGGTGGTCCCTCAGCACGAGCACGTCGAACATTTTTCTGATCCTTTGAAGTAAAACCCAAGCCAAATTTTTCAGATTTGTAGGGGATGTTGGGAAGTTGTCCCCAGATAGTGCAGCCTCCATCTTCTACAACAACCCTAGCATCCTTCAGGGAGGCCATCCTCGGTGTGTCTTTGTAGATCTCAAGAATAGTAGCTTTAGCAACAACAATCGTTGTAGGGATTACTTCAAATTCTTGGCAGGGATTTTCAATGAATTCACCATCCATTTCCACGTATTTGAAAGAATTCAAATGGCTGACCATATATTCTTCTTCTCCATAGACTGTGACAATCTTCCCTTTCACTGGGTACTTCGGCTTTTGATGCAATGTAGAGGTAACCACACCTACCCCATGAATCCATGGGCGTCCCAACAGAAAGAATAGGCCGGGCGGATATCCATTACATAAAAAGTTGAATTGAAAACTTGAGATATCACCTTGATCGAAAGATCAATCTCTGTGTGGACCATTCTTTTTGAACCATTGAAGGCTCTTACCATGATATCACTGGGTTTCAGCACCAACCCATCAAAGTCCAATCTATCCAAAGCACATTTAGGTAAAACATTGAGGGAGGACCCAATATCTACCAACACATGTGCCAAGGTAGTGCCTTTACACTCCATGGAGATGTGTAGAGCCTTGTTGTGATTCTTTCCCGCCGGAGTTAAATCGGCATTAGAAAATACCAAGACATTATCAGCAGTTAGGCTTGCAACAAAATTCTCAAATTGATCAGCAGTGGTCTCTTGAGGTAAATGGGCATTCTTCAGGAATTTCAACAAAGCTTAGGCATGTGCTTTAGAGCATAATAATAAGGATAACATGGATATCTTTGAGGGTGTCTGCCCCAATTGCTCAACTATTTTATAGTCACTTTTCTGGATGATCTTCAGGATTTCTTCCATCTCTTGTCTAGATGGTTCTTCAATTGTCACCTCTTTAGATGGTGCCTCTGTCAGGGCAGGCTCAGTGACTTTCTCTTTACCTCGGGTATCAGCAGTTAGTCTAGCAACAAAAATACGAACAAGTATTGTAGTAGTTGTTGGAGGAGAGATCTCCGAATATAAAATCCTTCATGACCTAGTGACCTTACTAGTTATAACAATGTTTGTAATTTCAGGCTCTTCATTTTTAGTAATCCATGGCTCTTGCTTGACACCATGATAATAAACTTCTGCCCCATAGTTCCAAGGAACAACTTTGTCAGAGAAATAGAGGACTGGTCCCGGTGTAGTGATGATCAAGGTAGCTATTATTAGTTCAATAGGAATCCTTATAAGGCCTTTAGATGTGATCCTAATAGGAGTGTTTGAAATGGTGATTATGGAAACATCTTCAAGTCTCAGCTCTTGGAAAGTACTTTCAGGAAAACTCTTCACGAATAGAGTTTTCTCGAACAAAGTCTTACGGCTATTAATCAGGTATTGGATATCTTTCTTCAGCCACATACAACCATTAGTTTGATAAGCACAATGGTAATAATTCTCAATGCATCCCAAAAATAAACCGGCTCTTAATAGATTCTTCTTAACAGTCAATAAGGGAGTAGTCAAACCACTGATGGTGGAGACAAAGAAGACATTGTCAATGGTATTGACACCTTTACCATGACTGGGCATGGGTGCGGTAATCACACTAGGGGTTTGTGGAGGGTTAAATTCAATTACTTTGTTATCAATCAAATCTTGGATCTTGTTCTTCAATGCCCAATAATTGTTGGTATCATGTCTGGGCTATTTGAATGGTAGGCGCATTTCACATTCATATTATATTTGGGAGAGGCAGTATTGGGGTTTGGAGGAGGATCTCATAACGTTACCAAATCAGCCTTCAATAGATGTTGTAAAGCTTGATAGAGTGGCATGTTAATTCTAGTGAATTGCCTCCTCGGGGCATCTGGCTTTTGTTGGTTGTTTGATTGTTGTGGTTGTTGAACTAGGGTTGGGTTCGAAGTCAACACAGCTCATACTCACTGATGACAATCATTCTTGATACAGATCCATTATCCATAAATAGAATTAGTCTCTTTCTTACCAACAAATGGTTTCTTTACAGCATTAGAAGTTGAGGCCATGGGGATCTTTCCGCTTTTGATTCCACTTTCAACTCGCTCACTAGTCAAAATCAACTTAGTAAACAAAGGCGAAGAATGCCCAATCAGCAGATTAAAGAATGGACCAGTTAAGGTGCCCATGAAAATGTCCACTAATTCTATGTTAGTCACAGGGGGTGCACCCTTCTAGCCAGGTCTCTCCATTTTTTAGCATACTCCTTAAAGCCTTCATTTGAACACATAGTCATATTTTATAATTACACACGAGTTGGTGCAAGATAAGCATTGTATTGGTATTGTCTGTAGAAGGCAGCAGCCAAATCCTCCCTTATGTGGATATTAGTCCCCTCAAGTTGATAGAACCATTCCAATTGTGTTCCATATAATATTTCTTGGAAGAAGTGCACCCATAACTTCCTATCAGCGGTGTGTGGTTGAATCTTACGGACATAAGACCTCAGATGCATCTTTGGACAGGAGACCCCATCATACTTGGAGAAGACAAGGACCTTGAATTTTTGGAAATTACCACCCCAAGGACCAAACTTAAATCTCCAAAGTCCAAACCAAGCACTGTTTGGATCTCTACAGCCTTAAGTCGGTCTTCCAGCTGTTTGTATTTCTCATCCGTTGGTGGATACTGCTCTTTGAAATAACCTTTTTCCTCAGTAATCTGGTTATTTCCAACCCCAACTATGGTGCTTCTAACTTTCTCTTCTTTATTGTCTTATTCCTCAAAATAAGCCTCTTCTATTTGAGTCAGTCGGGCAGGCCCCTTGAACCTTCTTCTCGTGTTGAGGATGACAGCCCATTTCTTGGTCTTCTTTTTAGTGGCAAGGAGTTCCATCATTTCTTGCTGACCTTTAGCTAAGTTAAGGAGAGTCTCTTGGAACTGTGTGTGTTGAGCTTGTAGTTCTTTAATGGTTTTCTCTAGAGCCATCTTATACTGAAATAAACAGTAAAAAGATGAGGAAACCTATATCGGAAAACATGCTTATGATATGATGCATGGTATGCGAATGCAATCTTTTCAAGGACCTAAAGAGATTTAAATTTGCTAGCTAAAAAAGGAAACAGAAACAACAATTGTATTAATAAGTTCAAAAGTTACAATTTCCCCTTGGGCTTACAACAGGAAAGCAAAAAGGTCTCAAAGAGACAACAAAATGAACTCCTAAAACAAAAGACTCAAGTCTCCCACGAGTGTTTCCTCTTTGTGTCGAGGTAGGCATTCAGGCTTTGCTCCTCGTGGAGTTAATTGCTAAGCTCCAACACTTTCCTCTCGCTTGCATAGAATCGAACTTCAAAGGTGTCTCGTTCCCCCTTGAGTTGAATCCACGATCTCTGCAACTCTTCAATGTCAGTAGCCATGTCAGGATGGAGAATGGTACAAGGAATGTCTCCCTCAGCAACATGCTCCACAACTATTGGTAGGATAAGGCATCATGAGACTTTGAGCATGAGCTCGTACCCATTTGAGATAAGGCTCAAGAGGGATGGAGTTCTTATGCCCCAAAGTCTTTCTATCAACCTTGTTTACCATGCCCCAAGCTCGAATAAACCATTGATGATAACCTTGGACATCGCTCTCGTAGTCGAATATAATACCATGGATAAGTGCATCATAAGGACCATCTCTTCGAGCATAACCAAATTGTCGTAGAGCCAGAGAATGGTTATAAGTAATACCTCCCCTAATGCCCAAGAGTGGAACATTAGGGAACTCCCCACAATAGTCAATGATAGTAACATCCTCCATAGATCGGGAACACCAATAAATATCCAAATAAGAGAGCGACATCATCCTTTGAGACCACATCAAGCCTTATTCATTCTTCAATATTGATCGAGGAAGGTGCGAAATAAACCACCTAGACAGCAACGGTATGCAACACATAAGAGCCCCTCTTTTCCTCATGGTACGAATGTGAAAAGTATGTAGAATGTCTCCAAGAAAGTAGGCACAAGGTTACGAGAAAGGAAAATCTTGACAGAATTCACATCTATGAGTTGGTCTGGATTAGAGAACAATACTAACCCATAGATTAAAAGAGCCAAGACTTCTTCAAAAGCTTGCAAATCCATATCCTCCCAAAATAGTCGAGCCTTCTCTAACAGAAACTTAGCTAGAAAACCCTCAACTCCACTCCTTATTTCCTAATTAGCTACAATGTCGGACCTCTTCAAATGTAAGGCCTTGGAAATAACTTCAGGTTTTGGATTTTCCTCTAAACCATAGAATGGCATTTGATCAATCACAAGTACTCCTAACACTTGAGAGAATTCTTCCAATCTGGGCATCAATTGGTAATCAGGAAAGGTGAAACAATGATGTTTAGGATCAAAGAATTGAAAGAGCACACACATCATGTCTTCTTTAAAGCTTGAGGTAACCAGATTGAGAAGTCGACTGTGTCTTTTAGTGAACAGAGAATTCTCAGGAACCCTTGATGCAAACTCTTTGAGTTGAAGAGGCACCCTTATAAATTTGATTCGAATGGTATTTCTGTGAGTGGAAGCCATAACCTACAAAACAGGACAAAGATAAATCTCTAGGTCCTTGAAATGGTTAGTAGAAAATGTTATGGCATGATGCTATGATGTCATAATCATATACACACAAAGAACACAAGGCCTTAGGTTTAGGCTTGCATGGGGTTTATAGGTAAGTACCCTCTTGAAGTTTTAGTTGGTTCAACCTTTCCTAAAAGAAGCAACCGGGTTCTAAGGAATCTCAATATCATTGATCTTTCTTCATCGGGCATTGTTTCAGTACAACTAATCTTTTTTTGCGACCGAAATATCCAGAAAGTATGATCTTAATGAGTGTAGTATTGAGTATCAACCAACTTCAGTCTGCACCAAATCCAACTATCTCACTACTTTCTAATGGCCAAGTTGTCCAACTAAGGTTCTACAGTCAGTTAGTGTTTTATGACACCACTCAGCGGACCCATATTCTCCTTGATTTAACTCAAGGGACACCGGTACCCACAAATGTATCGCACTAACGCAGCTATCGCTTCAACCATATCGGTCTACACCGTACAGTCTCCACGATCTATTGATACTTACCTAATATGCCCCAGATCCGGGTATAGGATCTTTTCAAGTAATAAACCCAAGCATAACCCAAAATGTAAAGAAAACAAGGCAAACAAGTAAAGCAAAATACGGTAATCTAGCTCTTAAGGTAACCCAGCTTTTAATTCAAATTCCCCAGCAGAGTCACCAGTTTTGTAATACAGTGGGAGAACTGACTTGGTGTTTTGTATTTTATCACAAATGTCGTGGATAGTAAGAGTCACCACCAACTTTTATTTTATCCAATAAAGGAAAGGGTGAAAAGAACAGGAAAGACCTTTTGAGAATTTTCTTGAGTTTGGGGGGTAAGTTATGAAAAGGGAAGTTGTTAGTACCCTCTTCATCCGTATTTATCTAGGGATCTTAATTGATAGCTCACTTTGAAATGCTTTGTGTTTGTGTAAGTTTGAAAATATTTTGAAAACGCCTAAGTTTGGCAAACTTTGCAATGATTCTCGTATCGTTGAGAATGTATACAAAGTATTGGTTTTGAAAATATTTGTTGAAAGGGAATGTTTGGAAAGATGTTTGGAAAGATGTTTGAAAATGCCAATGTAAGGCAATTTTGTAATGATTCTCGTATCGTCGAGAATGTATATAAAATGTTTTTTTTGAAAGATGTTTTGAAAGTGTGAAGTGTGGAAATAATTTTGTTTGTGGGAAAGCAATTACGAGCAATCTACCTACTCAAATAGTATTTGTTATTTTACTCCTCCTTTAGATAGTGCTTGCCTACCATTAGTTAGTAGAGAGTCTTATCATTGGATGTGAGGGACGGGCGTGGGTCATCGTACATTCATAAAAGGAAACTTGTAGGATGTTTTAGCCATTTTTCGTAAGGGACTAAGATCATTTACCAAAGGCAACATTCGAAGGGTCATGGAGGGGCTATGATCTTTTAATCGAGGGTCTTTGCTAAAACATCTCACGTTCGAGGGACATGACTGTTTAAATCTGAGGCAATAAGTGTGGGTTACCCTAGAGGTACATGCGGGCAAGGTGTATTTATTCCATGTATTTTATCTTGAATTAGGGTTGTCTAATGTTTGATTTTAAGTCTTCTCATGCAAACCCTAATTACTAACAATAATAAGGAAAACGATAAATTGCAAAATTTAAATGTCACACGCTATTACAATCCTTTGGGAATGGGGGGTACAAATTTATAAATGGGGATGAAAAGCAATAAAACCCTAATCATCTATTACAGACCATTTACCTAAATGAAAATGCGAGACAATAAAATGCACAAATTATACAAAGTGAAGAAAGGAGAGAGGAAATTATTTTTTGGTGATTTTTGACGGAAAAAAAGTTTAATCATCAATTAAACTAATTAACTTAAATTAGAAAAGGAGTTAATTAATTTTTAACAAGACCTAAAATCTAAGTCAATTGAATTTAAGAAGAAAACAAAACCTAAGTCTAAGTAATTTGTTTAGAAAATAATTTGAATGTTAGTATTAATTTGGAAAATATTTTACAATGTAAAAGAAAATAATAGAATTTAATTTAATAAAAATAAAATAAAATACTTAAATTAAATTATTTAAGAAAAATATGTGTTTTTGTGTTTTTTAGTTTTAATAAAATAAATAGGTAAATAAAAAATAATAAAAATATAAAATAAATGGGTTGGGTGTTTAAAAGTAAAAAAGGTGGTAAGAAGTAGTAAACAAGGCCCAAGTCACATTTTTGTTGGAATCATAAAAATTAAAATAAAAAAAAGGAATTGGGCTTGGTTGTGTTTAGTAAAATTGGGGTGAGACAAAGTAAACACAAAAGCAGAAAAAGGCCCGGGTTCTGGGAAGCCCAATGTCTTGTTTGATCCAGTAAGGATGGCTTCTTGAAGTGCACCATGGTCTTGCATTATGGAGCGTGGGATTTAATTGCTTGGCCGATCTGATGGTGTGGATGAGAAGCGCATGGTGCATGCATACGCTTGGCTTACACTGAATCTGCAATGGAAATTTTAGAAAAATAAAAATGCCTCACGCCTGGATCGAACCCAGGACAAGGCATGGTAATGACTTATACACGCGCGCTCTGCCACTGGGGTGGCCTGTACATCCGGTAGTAACACAACAACTAACAAATATATAATAAACTAAGTTTCAAATTTTTGAAGATGAACTTCATCTTCTTCCTCGCGCCAGTAATAACAACATTGTTTTCAAATCTTTTAAAAGCTTCATTTCTCAACCATTTCAAAAAGTATAAATAACAAAGTTGCTTAGATTTTAATCACGAAATTAATGGTACCAATTATTTTAACTAAACCTCAAAGGATATTATGAATTTGTCCAAAAACCAGAGAACCCTAAAAATCTCAGAAGCACCCAATTCATAGCACGAGTAAAATTGAAGGCAACTAGCTTAGGGCTCACACTTAACACATCAAAAGCTACATTTTTTCTTCAGAAATTAAACACTAATGATGCATGTATGATGGTTTTCGAAAGGGTTCAGAATTTACCTTTTTGGAGAAAGTCCAAAGCTTGTTCTATGGCTTCCAGATGCAAAGTGAAGATCCTATGAGCTTGTTGGGACTTCACTGAAACTATTCCAATCCCTACTTTGCTTTGTAACTTGCTGAAACAACCCAACCAAGTCAATATGCAGGCGACTGTTTTCTGAGTGAGAGGATGAGAATGGCACGGTGTTAATTTGGATTTTATGGTTTGGATAGCTTCTAAATGGTTTTTAGAAACTTTGTAAATGATAACAATGGAAAACGCACGAGTAAAATGAGAAATGGAAGTTTGAGGTTTGAAGAACTTTATTTAATGGTGTTTTGGTGCAAAATCTCGTGCCCTTTGCTTAGGGGCTTGCTTCTCTATTTATAGAGGTGGAAAATAACTTGTATAACTTGTAGAAATCAGGTTTAGTGCCAATTGAATCATGGTTTGGCCATTTGGTTAGTTTTTTGCACAAGAGTGCAAGTTTGCTTCATGAGGAAGTAAGAGTGATTCAAGGGATTTGATTCAACTTTTTTAGACCTTGTAGGATAACATCTGATATTGAGGGATTTTTTGTGATATTTAGAACAAATTTCAAGCTTGAAAGAAGAGAGTGGTTAGTAAAAGGTGATCTTTATCAAAGTGGAAATGTTACTTTTGTAATTTTAACCATAAATGGTATCAAGACTTGGACAATGCTTCTAATACTTGTGTAAAAAATTTAAGACTTGTGTAAATCTTTGATCAATGTGAGATTTATAAGTTAAGTGGCCTGAAAAGTTGGATCATATAGCTTAGGTTTGAGATTTTGCTATGAGCTCATCACAAAAATGGTTTATAATTCAAGTGTATCATGCCATCTTCATATATTCGTATCTCCTATATAAAAAATGATCTCTTCAAGTTATTTGACATTTTGGAAATCTTGAAACACAACCTACAACTTTCATGTTGACCACTTTGGCTAAATCATCTTGGAACTAGGTGAAAAATTACCAAGAAACTAGGACAAAAATCTGCCTAAACTTGTTGAAAAATGTCATGACTTCATGAGTCTATATCTTCATATCTAATCATTTTTTGGACATCAATCCTAACAAACAAAGTTGTAGAATTCATCAAGATCTACAACTTTCATGTTGAAAGTTTTCCTTGAATCATCTTGCATCATAGTGAAAAATTGTGATGAAGTAGTGAAATTATCAAGGTAAAACAACACTTAGAATTTTCTAAGTCTTGAAAACATTGAATTTTTGTTGACTTTCTTGATTATTGATGATCAATTTTTATATTTTTGAATGTATTGATGAATCTTGATCTTTGAAATTCAATGTTAATCAAAAAGTCAAAGTTTGACTTTTTGTGTATCAGTTAACTTTTCATCAGTTGATCAAATTTCAACTATCAATCCATTGATCTTGAGAAATGATTTGACCCATGAAATTAGGTCAACATGTTGTATTTTATTCCTTGAGATCATGCTTCAATCCATTAGGTCATGTACTAGGTTAAAAGTCAATGATCAGTCATTCTCAATCAAAACCTTAATTTTGACAATTTTGCCCCTTTGATGATTTGAGTGCTTTTCTTGAGGAATTGTGATCAACCCTTGGTCAATTGATAAATATCACTTCAAAATGTTTATGTTGGCCAAAAATCATGAATTTTGACTGTATATTGACCACATTTGACTTTTTACCCAATACAATTGATTTTCAGTCATCTGAGCAATTGACTGAGCAAATTTGTGATGCAAGACTTAAAACTTGGTATGATAAATATTGGAGACCTATAATGAAACATGAAATTAATTTAAGGCATCAAAATTCCAATTGTCCTTGAGAAAACCAAAACCCTAATTTGGACTCAATGCTTAGGAGGTGAGCTTATCTGATCAACTCTTGAGAACCCTTGAGCATTTGAGATCTTTTGTGAGAAATGTCTTTAGAAAAGAGAGGTAAAATTTTGGGTTACAACAATTGGTATTCTACTGAATTTCATGGTAATATACTCCCCTAATCATGTTCATCCTTCACCTACCCTTTCCTTGCACTTCTTTCACTCTTAGGGTGTAGTTTATGGTTGATTTTTGACCTAGTTTTATGTTTGTGCTTAGGATTACCCTAGTAGATTTTTTTTGGGGATTCCATAGGTTTTAGGATACAATAACCATATGTGTTTACTTCTGATCTCATCTTCACTTGACATGTCTTGCCATGATCACTTGACCACACACCTGTGCGCACTACACTACACCATTTTGTCGGATATTAGTTCGACTGCTTTGGAGTTTGTACCATGTTTTAAAATTACTAACTGAGTGCATTCTTATCTATGATAAATGATAAGTGTATTACATGTCTATATTCACATTTATTTTCTTCACATCACCTTGTTAATACTAACTGTTTTGTTAAGTTGTGCAAGGTATTTCATGAGTTTTCATTGCTTTGTGTTCCACTTTATTTGTGGGATACAAACTTCGCTTTTGAGGAGATTCTTCTTGTTTCTCATATCTATGGGATACATATATCTGCACTATCACGTGCTTTGTCTATTTGTATTGCCTTACAGGACGTTTATATGGTTGTGTCTGCTACACTGCTTGTGATCTATGTTCACATCAAGGCTTTGACGTTTATGTCTGACAACATGATATCTGAATCATTTCTTTGTTGATTCTAGATTGTTCTAAGATTTATGGGTTTTGTTACTGTTTAGTTGTTTTATTGCGGATTTATATTCATTCGATACTTCCTCATCTGTTTTACTCTTCCCGCATTTTACGGTTTACTTAAGATTGGGAGTCTGTGCCACTTGGCAGACAATTCTGGAAGTCCTCACTAGGAGGCCATGTATTTGTTTGTTTACTATTTATGCTTTCATAGAGGGATAATGGTTTAGGGTCCTTATATGGCAACCATTCATAAGTCCTCATAAAGTAGGCAAGTGGAGAGGGTTAGTAATCAACCCCTGCAGTCTTTCATCCGTGTTGTTCCTATGCTCACTTTTTACAAATAGATGCTCTGAACATGTGCCCAAGATCTGAATGAGTCTAATCCCTTCTAAGGAAAGTGAAAAGGGTTCCTGCAATCGGATCCCTACATCTTCTTTAGCTCGTGTTGACCGACACTGATGCTCGGTGTACGCATACACCTTGTCTTTTTCCCCTTGATCTTTCTTGTCCTGGTAATTAATATCGCGGTTAAGGACCTATTATATTCCCACAGTTTTACGGCTTGGTTAACTCGGGTGATTCGCTCCTCTTGGCTATAGCTTAACCCTTGGTCTGATGCTTGGTTGCTTGTCTATGGCGGGACCTACCCTTTTACTACTTGGCATGTGCCTTGTAGGTGTTTGATATTCGAGTGATGCTCGAGCTTTTATTTGTTTAGATGTTTTGCCATCTGTTTGTTTGATTCTTGTTACAGGATTTGTGATGTTTTTCCATCCCCCTTTGGATGTTTCGTCATCCATTCTCGTACTCTATCTTATGACAGTATGACTGCTCTTGCGTCTCTTTTATGATATATTTGCCATGCTCCCTTAGGATTGTTCGGGTAGGTTTAGTCCTCGAGCTAGACATTAGGATAATTTATCCATGTATGTTCACTTAGGTAGATGTTTCCCTTTTAAAACTCAATCATAGGGTCATCGTTGTAAGATAACATTAGGGATTAGATTCTAGATAGTCTCCCTTAGATGTTTTTCTTTCTTTTTGCATCCTTTCATATAAAACTAAAACTTTATTTAAACTAATAAAAACACTCCCTAAACACTTAAATCCTTTCTTAAGGTAAAAAACACTAACCAACTACTTTCTTTTTTTTGGACAATCAACTTTTCTCTTCTAAGAGCATGTTAGTTTCTTTTCACTACAGGTTGTAAGTCTCTAAAGGTCGAGCAGCGGTGAACTACGTGTTTACAGTGATTTCTAGTAAACAACTGCTAGTCTTCCAATTTACTAATTATTATTGGTTACTTGCAGGATCGACTAGATTGATCCTAGAATACATGTGTCATAACTCATTTTTATGTTCATATCTATTATGTTGATAGACTTATATTGTATTTTAAGTTCGAATACGTCTTAGGAAAGATTTCTAAAATGGTCTATAGGAATAAACTAACTGAATGTAGGCAGGAAAGGCTTCGAATTAGACTTGGGCTTGAATGTAAAGATAAGTATTTGACTAAAAGGATAAAGTAAAAGTAAAGTTTCTAACGAAGTGACTGTGTTTAAAGGCAAGTAAAACAAGGAAATGCAAGGAAATCGAAGGATTTAAAGGGCAAGGAAATACTGTAATGCAAGGACATATAAGGAAATCGAAAGATTTAAAGGGTAAGGAAATGCAAGTAAATCGAAAGATTTAAAGGGCAGAGATATTGTAATGGCGAACTAAATATAACAAGACTTGTATTGAAATTGTAAAAAAGTAATGATGTTCAATACGTACATTGTATCTTCTGACTCGTTTTCCTTAATTCACAGAAGTTTGAGTATTTTGAGATCTTTTAGTACATAAAAGTGAACATTCTAAATCTAACATAAGAACACCTATTTATAGTGTCTTGACCCTAACGGCCCTATTCTAAAATCACGCCACGTTCGAAGCATGCAGGCTTCGTATGTTTGCTGACTTCCACGCGTCTTCTAGAATGGCGCTCTTTATTTGAAATTCGAAATTTGTACCAATCAAAGCATCTTGTTCTTTCGTTGCTTTCGAAATAACCCAATTACCTGGGCCGTTTCCAATTTCTGGCACCCTTGCATAAAGGAGCTCTTTATAATTCGAACACTAAAAAAGTCCAAATCGAAATCTGCTGGCAATCGAATAATCCTTCAACATAATGACTCCATATCTCCCACCAATATCCAATATTGATATTAATCTCCTTAGGTACTTTATTCGAAATATTATTTTGATAGTGGTTTCTTCCTTATTCGAAATAGCCAGCTAACAAATTGCCCCCCAAGAACATGTATTTCGACAGATATAAAGAAATACTTGTTTTTTGACTCATCCAGGCTATTTCGAGAGTATCAAAAACTCATGATGACCATATTGTACACGATGGCAGAGTAAGCGTCCTACTTTCTGCAAAAACGTCCAATCACCATTATATTTTTTATTATCCTGCAGTGATTCTAACCTCTTGTAAGCATGGCTTATACCTTTTTAAGTATTTCCCATTTACCCTCAAGATTCTTCTATCTTCTGCTAATTCTTCTATTCCATAAGCATTATTCGAAAATGTTTTCAAAACTCGAAAGGGACCCTCCTAATGGGGTGACCATTTACCTAATAATCTGTTCTTTTTATCCATAGGTAATATAACTTTCCATACCAGGTCACTGGTTGAGAACAACTTACTTTTAACTCTCTTGTTGTATGCTCTGGCTACTCTTTCTTTATGTCTTCTCATAACTTCTAAAGCATGTAGCCTATCTTCATCTACATCCACTAATTCATTCATCATCATTTCCCAATATTGATCAGTTGGTATTTCATTTTGTCTTTGGATTCTTACTGATTGTAGGTGTATTTCGACTGGCAACACTGCGTCATGTCCAAAGGTAAGTCGAAACGGAGTAGTATTCGTTGCTTCTTTAGGAGATGTTCTACATGCCCACAAAGCTTGGTCCAAAGTCTTGTGCCAATTTCTTGGCTTTCGACCTACATGTTTCTTTATCAAACCTATTATGACTTTATTGGCTGCTTCTACTTGTCCATTAGCTTGAGCATAATAAGGAGTTGACGTGAGTAATTTAAATCCCATTTCTTTTGCAAACTCTTGCATTTTTCGCCCTGTGAAAACTGAACCTTGACCTGTTGTAATACTTTCTGGTATTCCGAACCTGTAAATTATTTGCCTCTGGATAAATTCCATAATGACCTCTTGATCAATGTTCACTAGAGGAATTGCTTCGACCCATTTTGTAAAATAATCTATTCCCACAAGGATATATTTCTGTCCTTTGGATGATGCTGGTAGAATTTCACCAATTAGATCTAATGCCCAACCTCTAAAAGGCCAAGGCTTAACAATTGAATGTAACTCACTTGCAGGAGCATGTTGAATACCTGCATGAACTTGGCATTGTTCGCAACCTTTAGCAAACTCTATGCAGTCTTTGAGCATAGTGGGCCAATACATTCCATATCGAAACAACAACCATTTCATTTTGTGACCTGCTTGATGTGCCCCACATGCCCCACTGTGCACACTAGATACTGCTAAATATGCTTCATTTTCTCCTAAACACTTGAGTAATATACCTTCTGGGGTTTTCTTAAAAAGTTCATTTCCTATTAGGACATAAGACAATGCCCTATATTTGATCTTTTTATCTGTACTTACTGAAGGTTCTTTCAGATAATTTACTATGGGACTTCTCCAATCTGTATCTGCCAAAGTATCAATATTCAGAACTTCGAATTCTTTCTGATCTGCATAACCCAGTTTCGAATTTTCCAAGTCTAATGGTGATAATTTGGTAGCCATTATTCTGCCTCTTGTTTCTATGAGATATTAGAGTTTTTCTCTAGATGTTTTATATCCTGAAGTTATTTGAGCCAAGTCATTTGCCTCCTGATTATCAATTCTGGGAATATGTTTTATATCCACATATTCAATTTTTTTGAGTAATCTGTTAGCAATAATGAAGTACATGATCAAATTTTCCTTGATAGATTTGTATTCTTTGGTTATCTGTTTGATGACCAGCTCTGAGTCTCCCTTAATTTCGACTCTAGTTGCCCCCAACTCTAACAAAGCTTCAAGTCCAGCAATTAATGCTTCATACTCAGCTTCGTTGTTCGAACAAGGAGGGCCTTCTAACTTGTACTTGAATTTTGTTGGAATTCCCTCAGGAGAAATTATAAGGACTCCAACACCACTTCCATGTTTATGTGTTGACCCATCGAAGGATAATTTCCAAGGCTGGATCTCAACATAATCTAACGCGAAGTCCTCACTCGCAAAGTGATCCACTATGAAATCTGAAACTACTTATCCTTTCATAGCTTTTAAAGGCTTGAAGGTCAAATTGTACTCAGTGAGCGCTAAGGCCCATTTGCCAATCCTGCTGTGCATGATTGGTTTTGAAAGCATATGTTTAATAACATCAAAGTGAGATGAAACATAAACATCAACTGGTTTAATATAATATTTAAGTTTTGTACAAGAGAAATACAGGCAGAGGCATAGTTTTTCAATGCTATTATACTTAGCCTCTGCTTTATTTAGGACCCTACTAAGATAATAGATGGCTCTTTCGACGCCATCATCATTTTCTTGGGCCAACATACTACCTATAGTTACATTGGAGGCAGAGATGTACAGCCTCATTGGTTTATCTTTAGAAGGGGGTGCAAGTATAGGAGGATGCATCAAATAAGCTTTGATTTTCTCGAATGCCTCCTGATGCTGCACAGTCCATTCAAAATTCCCTTGGTTGAGACGAAGGAGTGGAGAGAAAGCTTGAGTTCGCCCACTCAAATTAGATATGAATCTCCTTAAAAAGTTAATTTTACCCAATAGAGATTGCAACTCTTTCTTTGTTGAAGGAGGCTTCGTCTCCATAATAGCCTTTGTCTTGTTCAAGTTAATTTCGATCCCCTTCTTATGGACCACAAAGCCTAGGAAATCCCCAGCCTGAACAAAGAAAGCACATTTAAGAGGATTCATTTTTAAGCCATGTTTTCTCATTCTTTCGAATGACTGGAAAAGGTGAGTCAAACGATCCTCATCAGAAACAGATTTGACTACTATGTCATCTATATAAATCTGCATAAATGACTCAATGAAGTCATGAAAAATAGTGTTCATTGCCCTCTGATATGTTGCCCCAGCATTTTTTAGTCCAAAGGGCATAACTACCCATTCATAAGTGCCTAAGGCGCCTGGACATCTGAATGCAGTTTTGGGAACATCATCCTCAGCAATAAAAATCTGATTATACCCAAAGTATCCATCTAACATACTCAGGTATTTGAAACCCGCAGCAGAATCAATTAGCATTTCTGCTATAGGCATGGAATATTCATCTTTTGGGGTGGCAGTGTTTAAATCCCTAAAATATATACAAATTTGTAAAGAGCCATTTTTCTTAATAACAGGTACAATGTTAGCAAGCCATTCTACATACCTTGTGGTCTTGATAAATTTGCATCGAAGGAGCCGTTCCACCTCTGCCTTTATTTTTGAGAGGATTTCTGGAGCGAATCGCCTAGGCATCTGCTTGATGGGCTTCTTGCCATCCTTGATTGGAAGCCTATGTTCTACTAATTCCCTCTTTAAACCAGGCATTTCATCATAGTCCCAGGCAAAGCAATCTCTATTTCGTTTGAGTATTTCAACTACTTTTCCTTTTAAATTGGGACTAAGTTTCGCACTGATGTATGTAATCCTTTTTTCAACACCATCCCCAATATAAACTTCCTCCAAAGGATCTTGGGCCAACATCTTAGCGCTTGATGACTCTGGATCCTTTTCGAACCCCAAGGGCTCTTGATCATAAATGGCATCTAGTCTTTGATCCATCAGTTCAGAAGCTTGTCCATCACAGGGTGAGGATGAATGGTTTCCTTCAGGATTTGCTATTTCTTTTTTGTCTATGGCTTCGACAGCCATGTTTTGTATTTCAGCTTCGAGAGTCGTTCTTCGTTTGTTCTCAGCCAAATAGGTCGAAATCTTTTGGTAGTAATTCGATTCAGTCATAATAACCTTCGCTTGCCCAGCCAGTTGGCCATATCGTCGAAGTCTCTCCATCTTTCTCAGTCACCTGCCCATCCCACATGATTTCCCTATCCCATTGGAATCCATTGGGACTCAAGGTTAGGGAATAATAAGCGTTTTCATTAGGCTCAAAATATTCCTCAGGTGGGTGATATGGCCCTATGTTGGCCATATTTCTGTCAAAATTTCTTTTGTCCACATTGTTGATTTCTGCCATATAGTAACTTTGGTCTGCTTCTATATTTTCAACAATCTCATCATCTCTCCACAACACCAACCTTTGATGCATTGAAGAAGGTACTGCTTCAACTCCATGGATCCATTCCCTGCCAAGCAACAGATTGTAATTTGCTTTTGCAGCAATGACCATAAACATTGTTGGCCTTGTGAGGGAACCAACTGTCAGGTTAACTTGTATTACTCCCAAAGTCTGGCCAACCTTCCCTTCATAATTCAAAAGCACCATGTTGTGAGGTCTAACATCTGAATCTTACATTCCTATTCTCTTTAGCATGAATTGGGGCATCAGATTGACAACAGCTCCACCATCTACCAGAACCTTGTTCACACCATATTGTTCCACCTTTGCCCTGATGAATAAGGGTTTGAGATGGTTTTTCATTCCTTCGTCTGGCTTTTCAAAGAAAGCATTCTGCTCTTCGACCGCTCCATTGTTCATCACATAATAGCATACTGGCCTATGTCTGGCCATTTCGTCCTCATCAGTCTCCTCATCAGCATGAACCTCTGTTTCCTGATTGTACTCACAAGGCAGCACCGAAACTACATTGCAGTTTACATTGAAGAAGGATTTCCCCTCAGATTCGAAGGCATCAGTCATCAAGTCCTTTTCGTTCGCAACTTCCTTCTGAGTCCTATTTTCTTTAGCGTCCTTCTGTGGAGAAAAATTTTTCCTGGACACTGGGGGTTTGCCCCCAGTCTGGTTCAGTGGTGTTGGGTTATTGGTACTGGATTCTCCTACTCCTGTAGGTTTCGAATCCCTTGCAGCTTTTTGGTTTCTCTGGTGTCTGCGCCACTGAGAGCGAGACATTGGGTTTCTGCCTTTATAATTCTCCAATCTTATTTCTTCCCTCCTGTTTAAATTGAATTGCCTCTTGTAAGCCATTGTAGTCCTGCCTCCTCGATCGAAATTGCGCCACTTTCCTTTTCCCTTATCAGCATTCACTTGCATCCATTTGTCAGTGGGGATTTCTGTAGGTAGTTTAAAGGAAACTCTCTTTGCTCCCCTGGGATAAGGGCTATCTGGCCTCCTTGGAAAACTTCTGGCTGTGCTAACAAGATTCGAAGGCATTCCGCCTTGGTGCCCCCAGCCTGACGCAAACGGAATTCTTTCGAATGCTTCAGCCATTTCCTTATCATACACTGCTGCACATCTGGGACATATCAAGCATTCTGTTCCAATCTTGTGGAAACGAACCAGGAATTCGAGCAGACTTTCATCAGCTTTTGGATATACTTTGTAGAGTTGGTTGTCTTGCCTCCAGTTGACTCCTGTTCGTTCATGCTGGGCCCTTTCGAATTCAGCAGCAATTCTGGGGTTGCAGATGATACTACACCTTGGGCATAACAACTTTTCCTGATTTTTCTTATGACAGTGGAAGAGGTATTCACGCAAACTTGCGTCCTTTCTAGGTAAGTTCTATCTTCTTTGTTCTCTTTCCCTCTCTAAACAGCGTTCCACTTCTTCCATTTTAGTGTTAGGCTGTTCGAAGTGAAGGAAAATTGCGACCAAAAAGCGCAGCGGAATAAAAATTTTCCTTTAGAGATCCTTACGAATGAGCATGGTCAGTGATAGAAAGTTTTACCTCTTGTGGCGATTCAGACCTTTGATGTCGTGATCACGAGCGTTGATGAAGAACAACGCCTCTACTCAGTCCACACGAACAGATCGCTTCCGGTCACAGTGCTAGCTTATGATGTACCATATATCACTTATCCACGTGGTACCTTACCACGTGCCGTATTACACTTAAGTGCACCGTACCTTACGGTGTTCCTTATTTATTCTATCTCTCATCAACCTGTCCTTATGTGTGTGACCCTGTAGGTTTTCGCGACGTTGGCAATTATATTAAATCACACATTTAATATAATAAACAGTGAGCGGTATCTAGCAACACATCACTGTTACCCAAGTCACGAAAATGTCATGTGATCTGACCAAACCTTTTCCGTTATAATATTTGTGTTGTACAATTACCCTTTTGCCCTCATGTCTATATTGAACACAAGGCATACACTGTGTCACCCTTGTCTAGTTCAATATTGGGCCCTTAGACATTTATCCTGTTATGCAGGATGAGCAAATTCCATCTAGGTCACTCATGTCCCTTAGCATGCTTTGTGAAGTACCCATCAACCGTCTTTACAATCATCCAGTTACGGATGACGTTTGATCAGCAATAAAGTACTTGACTCTACATCTAGGGTCCATAGTGGTTTCAGGTCGAAGGGTGGTATACACCATTATCATCATGAGAATAACTTATGACACTTTGCATAACATTCTATGTAGTATTCTCATAGCGGGTCAATCCAGTATAAATATTACTCCTAATATTCATACCTATGTCAAGACTTGATAACTCCTTATCTATGATCCATGAGATGTGATCATCAATCTATCTTCATAATAATCTTAATGCTTTAATGCTATCCCACTTCACATTAAAGCTTGACTACGGATACTTTAAGAATAATGTCTTATGTTTAATGGGATCTCATGATTAAGTCACACTTAACATTTCATTAAACAAATAAACCATTCTAGGGATCCTTATTATTTTGGAAATCAAACATAATAAAGAAATGCCTTTTATTATTAATAAATAATTAGATACAAGTACCAAAAGTATTGGCCTCTAGGGCTTACACCAACACGAAGTCCACCATATTCACTCCCAGCATTTGGTCATCAGAAATTTTGACTTCTTCAAATTTCATCCTAAGACCTTCAGTGGCCTTAGCCAATTTTTTATCACTTAATATCTTTGCTTTGAGCACCTTTGGGAGGCCATCAGTAGCCTCTATTTCGTTTTCGATCAATGGGAGGCCATCAGTAGCCTCTCTTTCATTTTCGATTAAGACGAAGTCCTCATCCTCTTCGAATTCCTCCTTCGACTCAACTTTCCCCTCGGAAATTTCCACCACATTGATGTCTAGAGGTTCAGCATAGTTAGTCTCCGCCATCAGCAACTGATCAGTATCAAATTTCATTGGATTCTTTCCCTTGTCTGAGAACTTCAGTCTGCCATCTTTGATTGCATTCTGTATCAGATCCCTGAAAAGAAAACATTGTGAGGTTTTATGGCCTAAAAATTTGTGATATTTACAAAATCCCCTCTTTTTCCTTTGTTCCAACGGAGGAACCTTAAGGTTAGGAGGAACTATTAACTGGCCATCTTTAACAAGTAGATCAAATATCTCATCACATTTAGTTATATCAAAAGTATAAATTTTCTTGGGGGATTTATCATTCCTTTCACTTTCACAGAATCCTTTCCATTGGAAGGAAGTAGAACTTTGCAAGCATAAGGGGGTGCTTCTTTTAGTTCTGCAAGATCTATTTCGAACTGATCGAAATCATAACGGTCTTGAGGATCATCTATGTTTTTCTCTTCAGCCTCTATGTAGGCTATTCTCTCTTTCTTATGATTTTTACTAGCCATAGCTTTTTCAGCTTTTAATCTTTAGACCTGACGCACTCTGTCTGCTAGTTGGGCCATATCTCTAAGATATTGTGTATCCAATTTCTTTCGAATGGAATAATCTAGGCCCCCAGCAGCCATTTCGACCAATTCATGTTCAGGGACCACTGTGAAGCATCTGGATTTTAATAAACGGAATCTATTCAAATATTCATCTATTGGTTCTGTGAATTTTCTCTTAATGCTTGCTAGTTCCTTGAGACTGATTTTAGACTGACCCATGTAAAATTGTTCATGGAAAAGTATTTCTAAATAAGGCCATGTGTCCACAGATCCAGGGGGCAAGGTGGTGAACCAAGTGAAAGTGTTCTTTGTTAAAGAACTTGGGAAGTATTTTATCCTAAGATTTTCATGATTTTCTATATCTCTTTCTTCTGTTAAATATCTTGCTATATGTTCCACTGTTGATTCACTTGTATCTCCAGCAAATTTCGTGAATTTAGGAACTTTAACGCCCCTGGGTAATTCTGTTTGCAAAATAAATCTATAATAGGAGATGTGTAATTTGGCCTCCTAAATCCTGAATTTAAACCTTCTGGGCCATTATTCTTTCAATCATGGTGGTGAGGTTATTTTCTGCCACTAAATTGTCATTCCTAATTCTATGAACAATTTTGTCTGCATTTTGGTCCCTATTCACCATCATTATAGGTATAGACTGTTCATCTCTGAACTTCCTGAATTTCCTGGTCTCTTAATCTTATCCCTATATTTCTTTCTTCGACCACTTGTATAGGGGGTTGAATTTGTTCAATTATGGGTTCTTCATTTCGAATTACCACTGGGTTTTGCCTACGCCTTGCAGGCGCATTAGGGGCACCAAAAAAATCTGCTATTCTGGCCATTTGGGCTGCATTTTCTTGGTTTGCTCTATTTATATTCTAGATTAGGGGATTGAAAATAGCATTCATTTCACGGGCTAAGATTCCTATCATATCATGATTGCTATCATCCATCTGTTGTCTAAGCGCTGCCTGACTATTAGTTGTAAGAGTAGGCAATTGGGCGAAGTTTCCTGTATTTTGGAAATTTGTACCCAAATGGTTCATTCTCGAACCAGATACTTGGAGTGGGGACGAAGTTGTTGTATTATGTAACCCTGCCATAAACGAAGTTGGCATCCCATACTGAGGATTTCTGGGTCTCAAAGGTTCGAAACCTGGAGGCCTAGGGGGGGTCGAATACTGTTGATTCCTATGTGTGGCACAATTTGCACTAAAACATGTTTGATGGCATGTCTAATGTACTTACTGGGATCGTATTCGAACTGCCAACAGGAATAGCATTGGAGGCATCAATCGAACTTGAAACGATTGTTGCAGCCCTCTGTGGGGGATTCTATACCCCATATTGGTTGGTTGTATTAACCATTGTTTTAGTACGTTGTTTTCTGGGTATATATGGATTGTTATTCTTTATTTTGCCGCTTCGAAGGTTCATGTACTGAAACGCGCTCCACACTCAGAAAATCCTAAAACTTATCTAATATGTTTGGTAAAACTTTTTGTTATGACACTGTCCCACCAGGTGTGCCAATTTGTTTACAGTGATTTCTAGTAAACAACCGCTAGTCTTCCAATTTACTAATTATTATTGGTTACTTGCAGGATCGACTAGATTGATCCTAGAACACATGTGTCATAACTCATTTTTATGTTCATATTTATTATGTTGATAGACTTATATTGTATGTTAAGTTCGAATACGTCTTAGGAAAGATTTCTAAAATGGTCTAGAGGAATAAACTAACTGAATGTAGGCAGGAAAGGCTTCGAATTAGACTTGGGCTTGAATGTAAAGATAAGTATTTGACTAAAAGGATAAAGTAAAAGTAAAGTTTCTAACGAAGTGAATGTGTTTAAAGGCAAGTAAAACAAGGAAATGCAAGGAAATCGAAGGATTTAAAGGGCAAGGAAATACTGTAATGCAAGGACATGTAAGGAAATCGAAAGATTTAAAGGGTAAGGAAATGCAAGTAAATCGAAAGATTTAAAGGGCAGAGATATTGTAATGGCGAACTAAATATAACAAGACTTGTATTGAAATTGTAAAAAATTAATGATGTTCAATACGTACATTGTATCTTCTGACTCGTTTTCCTTAATTCAGGGAAGTTTGAGTATTTTGAGATCTTTTAGTACATAAAAGTGAACATTCTAAATCTAACATAAGAACACCTATTTATAGTGTCTTGACCCTAACGGCCCTATTCTAAAATCACGCCACGTTCGAAGCATGCAGGCTTCATATGTTTGTTGACTTCCACGCGTCTTCTAGAATGGCGCTCTTTATTTGAAATTCGAAATCTGTACCAATCGAAGCATCTTGTTCTTTCGTTGCTTTCAAAATAACCCAATTACCTGGACCGTTTCCAATTTCTGGCACCCTTGCATAAATGAGCTCTTTATAATTCGAACACTAAAAAAGTCCAAATCGAAATCTGCT